>JAQMYJ010000017.1:8587526-8606478 GCA_030014305.1 Clarias laeviceps
TTACACATTAAGTTTACTGAAAGTAAAAACAGTTGAAAGTCAGAGGACGTTTCTTTTTTTGCTGAGTATATATTGTAATACACTTTAGTGACAGTCCCTATTGTTTCTAACATGGATACCATTAGGAAAATGTATTCAAGGATTACTTTTTAATAACTTTAAATTCATTCTCTCTTTAATGTGACAATGTTTTGGCTTGTTTGTGCTGTTTGCACATTATTGATCGTACAAAAACTGAATATGAAACTGTAGTTAAAATAATAATAATAATAATGAACATTATTAGATCCGCGTTTTTTGAACGTGTTAGATCCGCGGTTTTTGAACAAAAACCATGAGAATAGGTTATATGAATGTAGGGCTTGACTATTAAGAAGTTATGTTGTCAGGATATACAGAATAGTTGTAGCCATGTCCATGATCCAAAAAGCGATTCTGTATTTGTACTTTGCTTTATACTATCATATTTTCTATTAACTAAAAATATAAAAATCTGTCTCTCTGTCTGTCTGTCACACCTACATTTCCTCCCACTGGCAAAACTTAAAACTTGTCTAAGCACAAGCCAAGAGAACAATTTATAGCATATGTCACAACACAGTACTGAACTAGTATGAGCCAGCAGCAATATTCTTTAAAAGTATTTCAATCACTACACTGAAGTCTAGTGTCAGCTCGAGTACAAGTCTATCCCTGACCACATCCACACCATAACTCTGGTCTGTGAATGAAAGAGACTGGTTTACTGTGTGAAAATTAGTGGACATGATTTCATAGCACCTCTTGGTGGTTAGTAATACAAATTGGCTGTAAAGCCACATTCACTGCGCCTCTAATTCAATGTCATGAGCAAATAGCTAATGCCTCTTTTCTTGTCTGTTGTGCTGCGCGAACCCAGCTGTGGAGTGAAGAGGTGGACAAAGTAAGTATACACTTAGTTAAAATGGGGGGTTATTGAAATTGCGTGGACATTTACATCATTACCCCAGCATATACCTTCCTGCCCTGATGCAATTTATATAGCCATATAGAGATTAATTTTTTTTTTTGTGAGGACTATGCTTTGTTGTATTATATTGTACTTGCTCTGTATAATTGGATGTGTGTGTGTTTGTGTGTTAGGCAGAGCAGGAACTTCGTGTGGCCCAGACTGAGTTTGACCGACAAGCTGAAGTCACCCGTCTTCTCCTAGAAGGCATCAGCAGTACACACGTGAGTCAAGATACACAGTGGAGATAAGATAATCAAAATAATAAAAGCTGCTCCACTCAGTGTTTTATCAATATTTGCATGAAACATTTAGCTGTCTATGATTATTTTATTTTATTTTTTTTCCACGTTCCCTCGTCCGTGACAGATGGTTTTACGCAGGTTGTGACGCAGATAGCAGAAATGTTCACCGCCATTTTGCCAATAACTTTATGGAAAAAGTTATGACGCTATGGTACTGTGTAATATGTACCTGTAAGGTCCCGTTTTCCACTTAAGATTGATTTGATCTTTTGTCAGGCCATTTTAAATTCTCCACAGTAAATATACTGTATATTGCTGCTGCTTTTGATGATCATGATGCATGTACTGTAATGTACTGTAAGTGTATTTGGCCTGCATGCCATTTGGATATTTCATAATCTTATTTATCAAGGTATTGCGCATCATTTTTGGCATAAGCTGTTAAGAAACAACAAGAATGAACAGAATACATGTGTAGAATATGGCATTTCCTTATCTCTGTCTGATCAGGTGAATCATTTGCGTTGCCTGCATGAATTCGTGGAGGCCCAGGCAGCTTACTATGCCCAGTGTCACAAGCACATGCAGGATCTTCAGAAGGAACTCAGTAGGTGAGTGGAAGCGAAAATGACAACAATGTATTAACATTAACATGGCAACTTTATCTTGGCCGCAGGGTGATGTTTTATATGTGGGTGTTTTCGATGTGGGTGTCTTCTAAGAAAAAAAAAAAAGCATTCCAGAACATAAAAGCGCTTATGCAAACCATATATGGAGGTGAAACTGAACAAAAGAAGTTGTGTCCTGACCCTTGTTATGACCAGGTCTGGTCTAAAGAGGATCTGAAAACAGAAATGACACGAAGATGGCTGTGCAGATGTAGCGCTATGGGAATCAAATTGTGCAAATGTAAGGATACTGGAATCAGATTGCGCAAATGTAGGGCTACTGGAATCAGATTATGCAGATGTATGTATGTATAATATGTAATAGTATATAATATGTAATAGTATAACTGTGAGGGTCTGAAAGTTGTTTCGAAGATATGAAAAATGTTTAAGGACAATCAAAAGCAGTAAATAAAAGCCTGGACTTATCCTGTGGTCATAAAGGGATGGACATGGTCAGAAATACCAATATTTGGCTTATATGAAAGGCAAAGGTCTCTAGATTATGCTTATTTTACCAAAATAAAATCTTATCATGCTGTGATTTTTAATTATTGGGACGGAAAGTTCAGGCTTTGCTTAGACAAATCTTTAAAAGATTTAACCAATTACAGATTAGAGCGTCACCTGTGACAAATACTATAACTAACACATTCCCAGGTGTGTAGAAGAAGAACCCCAGCATACCCAATCTTCATGTGAAATGCATCCTGACCTGACAGCATGCCAAAGATTCAACCAAAGACCAAAGTGCTGATCATCAAGAGCCTGAAGACCATGTTTCCTGCTGACATCTTTAATGTATCTAAATGTCAAGTGGAGAGGATGAGAAAAAGATTTGAAGAAACTGGTGAAGTTCATGACAGGCAACTTTTCGAGAGGACCGTTTGTTGGTTCGACAGTCCAGGGCAAGGTGCTGCTAGTGCTACATTTTTCACATTATAAGACTGACCTTAAAATCAGCTTAACTGTTCTTGTTGGTGCTAGCGACAACAGCCTCATTGGGTGAGTCGTCTACCCGTGGAGCGCTGACTTTAAGTGCATTGTCAGTCAGAGTATTAGCTATTAGTTTGGTTGGCTTCTGTTTAGGCGTGCTAATGGTGATAGCTATTATGAGCATGGAAGCTAATGTGGCAAAGAAGCCTGCTGTTCACCCTGTCCTAAGGGATGCGGCTTCTCTTTGCACAAGAAGGACCAGCATGAAGCGTACCCCGTCTGTTTGGAAATTCTCCACGCTAGAGGGAATAGAGCGCTAGCTGAGCCCGAGTCATGTGTGCTTTGTCGCCAGCTCCGGCGTTCAATGCTAAAAAGGGCGGGTCCCGTTTTTGGAGAGAATACTGGGAAAAAATAGTCGCTCAGCAGGACCCTCGTCTCCGAATCAGCAGCTCTAGCTTGGCCCGTGTGTCTGCTGACGAGTTGTTTTCAGGAGAAGTCCCCGCTCTTAGCTGGGCAGACCAAGTAGTATTTCGAGGTGACTGAGGGCCGTAAGCTCTCCTACAGCGCTGGCCAGTGGCCGGGTGGTGAACAGCATGCTTTCCAGGATAATGACGTGCTCGTCTGGAAATGCACGGCTTGTTGGAGGACGAGCAAGAAATTTTGCCGTCTGCTCAGAGCTCCAGGACGAAACATCATTTTTTGCTCCCTACTGTCGAGCGGCAGAGAAGCTGGAGGTGGAGTGGCCCTTCCCACAGCCGGCTCAGAAGCCATCGAGGTTTGCAGGATTTTTTTCTCCCTCCTGAATCGACAATGGTTAATAACTGCTTGCCTATGTTTCCCGACTTTATCGGAGAGTTAACGTCATGATGGAGCAAGCCGCTGTCGACCCGCGTTACAGTGCCCGGTTACGGACAGTATTTAGATTTGGACAGAGCTGAGAAAGCAGGACTGATTGGCCCACTGCCAATGGAGCCGTCTTTGGCTGCTCATCTGGCATCTTTGCATAACCATGGAGTGTCTGGCCCAACTGTCCTCCAATCCAAACACTGTAGATTCTCCTCTGCTCAGCTGGAGAAAATTTAGCACACTCGAGTGGGCGCCGCCTGTGCTCTGAATTCCTCTATGCTGCTTCAAGCAATGTGTTTGGCAGAGCTTGACTCAGGAGAGGCCGGTATGTGCGCTGCTTAACGAGGTCAGGACCGCAATCGACTACATTTTGCGCATGTCTCGTCGTGTGGCTCTCTCCCTCGGCAGGGGGATGACGAGCGCAGTGGTGTCCCAGAGGCAACTATGGCTCACGCTCTCAGACATCCCAGATAGAGACAGGGCCATAGATGAACCGGTGTCTGCTGAGGGTTTGTTCGGCCAGTCACTCTATGCCATTCAGGCAAAGTTTGACCTTAAAACAAAACAGGCTGAGGCGTTGCGAGGCATCATTCCGAGACGAGAGGTGAAGCCCACAGAGGCTCAAATAAATGACCACTCTGCGGCCCCCACCCAAGAAACTGCCGCCATCAGCTAGCTCGGGCTCTCGTCCGATAAAACAGCAACCTACCGTGGAATACCCACGCAGGTCGGCTTGGAATATGAGACCCCCACCGGGCCTCCAGAAGGATTCAGTAGCTAGGAGGAAGAATCCTCAGATTCTAAAGGGAGAGGAGCTCTGGCAGCAGGAAGACACTGTTTCTCCTATGTTCAGGGAATCAGTCACAAACGGTGTTGCACTTACCTAACACAGTCTCCCAAGCACATGTTCAGGAGTTCGAACCCACAACACTATTAAATAAATAAAATAAAAATAAACACTACTTTACTTCTTTTCATTGTGCTATGCCCGGATTTCCTGATATGTGATGTTTTAAAGGATATCCTTAAATCATGAATGAAATATTTCTGTCTAAATAAAGTATGGTGTAATTAACACCACAAGTGACCTGACTATTGTTAGAATGGGATTGTTTTAAACTGGGAATATGGTCTTGCCCTGACTAAAATGATTTTCCCTTTCTGCCTTCCTTTGGGTCTTCAGTGCGAATGGAGATACGTAAGTGATTTCCTTTCTCAAATATTAAGTCATGATGTTTAAAACTTCCATCACCCTATTTCTCTGAATCAATATACTATACACTCCTGCATTAAGGTGTAAGGAAATAAATGCATGGCAGTACTGTATGTGATATTTAGGCTTGGTTCTTGCAAGCATGACCAACATCACTAGATGTGCGTCAATATTTTTTTAAGCTACCATATTTATCCTGCAAATCCGATACTGATGCTATAAATAGTAACCTCCGAAGTATTAAGAAATCTTGGAACATTTTATTTAGGTCTGTTTATGTTGGTTGCTGCTGTGTGCTGTTTTCACCGAAGTGGTTATGCTGAGATTTCTGTTTAAGATGTTTGAACAGCATGTTTTATAAATAGGCCGAGCTGAACATACGGAGCAATATCAGTAAGGGTGATCGTTAAAATGAGTGCAACTCCAAACTCTCTAAGTGTATATTTAAGTGCTGTGTGATACCCATTCAGTGTCATTTTCTTCCCCCCAAAAAAGTCACACACTTCAATATTTAATTTGATTACCTTTAGCTTTGATTATGGCACGCAATCAAAAATGATATGGTGGCCAATTTCTGTGTAAAACTAATTCCTCATGTTTTTACATTTTGTGTCCTGTAAAATACCTGGGCCATCAGGCGAGTAAAAAATGCATAGATAATCTAATCGTTCAGTACATTCAGGTCATCAGCTGACTTTATTTTATGGCCACATAACATTGCTGAGACTAGACCTGACCAACTGAGGTATATTTTTTTTTAAATAAATTTTTAGTCATAGCTAGTCTTTTTTTTTTTTTTTTTTTTTGTAATGACCTCATTTGTTCGGTTTCCAGGTTTTAGAAATGCGTTCAATGTTTTTTACCCCAGTTCCGGTATTTAATAAGTTATAAGTAATGCAATTCCAGTAATGTTTCTTTATTTAATGGAAGCAAAAATTTGCCCCGTCAGAAATATGTATTTATTTTTTTTGAGCCAGATAGTGAATAACTTGAATAGAGAGAGAAAAAAATAGCTTGTAGAGTCACATGCTCTTATAGTAATAACAGTTCTGCTTTCCTTGGCTAGGTTTCCCAATGCCTTTGCTGCAAACCCCTCCGCATCAGCAGTTTCCACTTCCTCTGCTCTCTCCAGTGCCACTGTGCCCGCCGTCTCTCCTCCTGCTGCCTCCTCCAGCTCTCTGGATACTCTTAAAATTGAAGAGGTGAAACCTCCTGCCACTGGCACACGCAAGGCCAAAGTGCTGTATGACTATGACGCTGCCGACACGAGCGAACTCTCGCTTCTAGCTGACGAGGTGAGCTCAGTGGTGTGTAGCCTGTGTATAGTGTCTCAAGTCCAAAATGTACAGAACCAACCAATAGGATAAGCAAAATAATATACAGTATTTGATCCCCTGTCCATAAAACAAGTATTTAATCTCCTACTAACCAACATTAATTCTGGCTCCCACAGACTGTTTGTGTGCTTATGTGGTACACAGATTAATTTAAGAAAGTGCTACTAAATGCCACCTGTCCACAGAATCTCTATCTTCCATTCAAACCTCACCATTTTTGGGACAATATTGTAGACCTGCACAAGGCACAGTATTGAAGACCATCATCAAGAAGCTTGGTGAGAAGGAGGCAACTGTTCAAAAGACTTTTCGCAAATGGAAGACCACCCTCGGACTAGAGCTCCATGCAATATTTTACCTCATGGGGCAAAGATGATCATGAGAAAAGTAAGGGATCAGCCCGGAACTACACGGGAGGAGCTTGTGAATGATCTCCAGGCAGTTGGGACCACACCATTGGTAACACAATACGCCGCAATGGATTGAAATCCTTCAGCCGCCCTCAAGGCCCCCCTCCTCAAGAAGGCGGCACGCAATCAAAGAAGGATTGCTTGGTCAGATGAGACCAAAATTGAGCTCTTTGGCATTAACTAGACTCGTGTTTGGAGGAAGAAACCTGCTGACTATGACCCTAAAGTCAAGTACGGAGGTGGAAACATCATGCTTTGTCACTCATGTCAGCTTTGTTGCGTTGAGGGCCAATGGGCAGGCCATGTATTGAAAATCTTGGATGAGAACTTCCTAAAGAACTTCCTAACCCCCCCCGGTCATGGATGGGTCTTCCAGCATGACAGTAACCCAAAACATATTGCCAAGGCAACAAACAGCTCAACAAGAGGCACATTAAGGTCATGGAGTGGCCTAGCCAGTCCCCAAATATTAATCCTAGAGAAAATTTTTGGAGTAAGCTGAAACTTCGAGTTGCCATTCGACAGGCAAGAAACCTTTTAAAGATTTAGAGAAGATCTGTAATGAAGAGTGGACCAAAGTCCCTCCTGAGATGAATTGTTTGATTGATGTTCTGTCTCTATCCTTTAAAATAAACCTGGGATAAAAGTTAGACTCTTCATTTCTTTGTAAGTGGGCAAACTTACTAAATCTACCAGATGTTAAATACCCCCCAACCTGTGGTTCTCACATGCATACAGTAGGGAGGTGTAACCAAATTGCCCCAAACAAGGCAGGGAAAATCAGATGCACGTGCTCCTGCATATGCACAGAAACATACGTGGTACATAGATAATTCAGATAAAGCCAGATGGCTTACAAAAACATAATCAACACAGCTTTCAGATTTTGTTAAGCCTCACGGTTTACAGATCACAAGTCTCTTATCTTTCTAAATGTCATCCTGCTGGAGATGGTTCAACATGGATACTTTAAAGATTTACACATTCCAAATGACACATTTTAATTTCACCGGGATGCTATGGATTTGTAGGTACAAAACTGCTATTGTAATCATGTAGACATTCTGTGCTCCTTCAATCTCTCCTATTCACAATATGCCTATACTGATCGTCCTTTTAACAGATCGATGAAGAATGATTTTTCTCACTGTTGGGTATGATGAAGATCAGGATGGCTTCCCTTTTCTTTCTCAAGTTTTCTCTTTTTTTTTGTCACTTTTTTATTTTATTTTATACAACAGTCAGCTCAGGTCGAACAATTAATTTATTCCTTTGAGATTGGACAAGGCAGGGGCATTCCATGAGCGGGGATATCCTGGAACAGCCCGACTCTGACTCACTCCCCGTTGGATGAATTTCAGCCGTAGAATTATAGGACGTCAACATTATTTTTTTTTCCAATCCATGCTGGACAGGGAGTAGAGGAGAGTATTTGTTGCTTGACAGAATTTGACTCTAAATCCTGTATTTTTTTTTTAAAGTAGAGATTGAAGAAATTAACTCAGAATGCACAATAATAAAAAAATCTAAGTCTGATGTCTTCATTTTGTCAGGATAAAAGCAATATGACGCTCATGTTCGTGGGGTTGGGGGGGGGGTCTGAAACATTCTCATTAGTGTGATATCTGAAGAACGACTGGTTCAGCTTTTAGGATTTATATGGAGTTAACATTAGAACCATCCAATTAACTAAACAGATTGTGGAATTGATCCAGCCAGGATCAAAGTCACTTCCTTTCTGTTTGAAGTATATTCAACAGCTATTTCCAACATCAAAGGAGTAACAGCTCTTTATAAAAAAAGAATAAGATGATGTATGACCGTGCCATGCTTTGTTTTTTCAGCTTATTACGGTCTACACTGTCCCAGGCATGGATCCAGACTGGCTTATCGGAGAGCGTGGGAACCAGAAAGGCAAGGTGCCAGTCACATACCTGGAGCTGCTAAGCTAAACACTTAAACACAAATGCACATGCACAGACAGGTTGGTTGCACATGTGAAGATGCAATGCTACCCTTACTGACACAGTTTTAATGTATTCCTGCTGTTGTCCAGTTTGTTTGGGGATTTCTTTTGCGGGAATGTAATGAAAAAATAGCATGAGCAAACTATTCAAAGAGAACTGAACACTCCTCTGGGACTTCATGAATATTTTGGTTTAGCTAGGTTCAGCTCATTCATTCTTCCCTAAACATTTATAAAGGCATAAGAAGTCAACTAACTATAAGGATGTTTTTTTTTTTTTTTTTTTAAAGATTTCAGCTTCCGAGAAAAAAATATAGATATAGAATGTGACTATGATGCAAAAAATCCTATTTCTGGTCTGCTTCATGTGAAACCTGTGTCTTTATGCATTTCTGGTGCAAATCGGAGCTATTTCAGTCATTATTATCAACACTGTAGATTTTGTGTTTCAAAAATTGAGTAAAATGTGGCATATGTGAATTGCAAATGGAGGATCAAAGAGGATCATTAGTGTTCAGAAGAACCAGGAAACTAGAGCTTTGCATGTTGAAAAGGTAATGGAAAATAAATTTCAGACATTGCCTTGTCATTAATTTTAAAGGTTAAGTTAAAGAGAAGTCAGATCAGAGTTTATATTAGAACATGTATATGTATATGGATGTGTTATAAGTTAGATATATAGTGGATAACCCGTCACATCAGTCCATAATTACAGTGGTACCTTGGCAAACGCAAATCCGTAGTGCAACATGCATTTTCTTATAGGAAATAATGTAAAGGCAGTTAATTCATTCCAGCCACTCAAACATGTTACCAATATTACCATTTATTTTCATCACTATAATCATATTTTTGACATATACAAACAAAGACATGTAAATTAAGTAAAATATGTGAAATAGACAGACATTAAACCTTACTTAACCTTAATTTATGATTCCTCTTGGCACCTGCTGCTTTAAAAATGAAACAGAAAGTGGCACTCATGGTGCTATGTCTTCCCAAAATGAAAAAAGAGAGAGAAAAAAAAAAACCCCACAAAAAATATTTGAGCTTTGCTCATCTTTCCAATGACGCAAGCAGGTTTTGAACGTGCGACTCCGGTTTGACTCTGTTCATTCATTCATATGCCAGAAATTTGTTCGTATGCCAAGGTGCCTCTATATTTATTCAAGGGAAAAAAGCTGTAAAGCGTGCTGTAAACTGAAAATAATTATTGACTTGAAGGTGAAGATTTTCCTCTAAGAACATGTCCAAAGTATACCTCTTATACATCTGTAATTTGCTTAGTATTACAATTTTTCCTGAACATTTTTCCATACATTATACTTCTGATTTATAGCTATTTGTAAGTCCACAGTAATAAGTCCTCAGACTTAATAAATCAAGTCTGCAGCTTTTAATGCAATACTCCCACAAACCTAATGGTAGTAAGGCAGCATGGTGGCATAGTGATTAGCACTGTGGCATCACGCCTTCAGGATTGAGGGTTCAAGTCATGCCCTCATGTCTGTGTGCATGGAGTTTGCATTTTCTCCCCGTGCTTGGTAGTCATGCTGATTTAGGCATCAATTGGTGTTTCTAAATTTCCTGTGGTGTGTGAAAGTGTGTGTGTGAGTGCATGTGCTTGTGTATCATTTTGTTGGAATCATCTTCAACTTCCGAAATTGTAAATCTTCCCACAAATATGAAGTTAAATTTAATTGATCTGCTAATTACATTAAAAGCTGCAGATTTGTATTTGTAATACGTTTGTGGTTTCT
Organism: Clarias laeviceps; assembly: GCA_030014305.1. Lineage (NCBI taxonomy): Eukaryota > Metazoa > Chordata > Actinopteri > Siluriformes > Clariidae > Clarias > Clarias laeviceps. The sequence goes on from JAQMYJ010000017.1 coordinate 8,597,899, forward strand.
TATATTTGTGTGCTGCTGTTACTGTATGTTCACGGGTATTTCAGCGGTATTCATTTTCACCAACTATATCACTCACAGTTACACTGAAAACTCGTTCCATAAAGGTTAAAAAAACATCAAACAACTTAATGTTTAAAATAACTTTTTTTTTTTTGGTCAGTTTAGATATTTTGGTGAGTCATAAATTATTGATTTGTTGTCACTAATCAGATTTAATGCCATGGATTAACCTTTTGTCCATGAACCTTCCAGCAGGAAATAGTACATCGGGTATTGTTTTGCATTTTCCCACAGTTTTGGTATGAGCGTTTAGGGATATGTGCTCATTTGAAAGGTGAGTCACAAGTGAAAGTGAAAGCAGCTGGAAATACTTTTTCTATTTCTTCTTTTCAATTACACTATGTCCCATGTTACCTTTATCTATTAACAAATTCCAATTATTCTTGGCAAAACCAATAACCTAAAGTGTGTTGACCTAAATTATTCAGAGGAAGAAATTAAGTCGTATAAAGTATAAGAATTCCGTTTAAATGTATGTTGCCTTTGTAGCCTTAAAGAAAACATCTGCATCATGAAATATTTCCTTGTGCCCTAAATAACTTTTTTTTTAAAAACTGATTCCACTTTCTATCTGTATCTCTTCCAACTACAAGAAGCTATTTAAAGAACTCTAACCATAGCTTATTGTGATTAAATTGGTGGTGTTTTTGTGTGTTTGTGTGCTCATATTTTTATTCCCTGAAACTAGGTTGTTTTGCATATAAACTGGTTTCGGCTTTGGCTATAAGTGAAACGTCTTCATTTGAAATCGGTGTGGCTGTAACATTTGCAAGATATGCATTATGTGTGGTTTGTTGGAGTAAAGTTTGTAAATGTTTCTTAAAATGGGTCCAATTATATTTAATGTGATCTTTCATTTCTTTTCTCCACTTAATTCCTTGTGAACAACATACTGTCCCATTTTGGTCTTTCTTTCTTTATCTGTGTAATCAATGCTTGTTTAAAAAAAATTTAAGCAATGCATACGGAATGACTGGAACCCTGAACATAATAAAGAGAGCTTTATTGAATCTGCTTCTGTTTGGAATCTTTTTTTAAAAGGCAAAATTCTGTATGCCTTGGAACTGGATTTGAGGAGTAACCAAAACAGGCAAGTTTACAAGAGTTAACCCAAGTGACAGATAAACTGTGCTATTAGAATAAACTTGTTTTCCTGCACTGTGTAAATATCGTACGTGCTACTATTTCATTGGACTGCCTTTGGCTCTGTTTATAGCCCTGTTTAAAGCCATCATCAGCATTGTTTCAACAACGTTACGCAACATCATAACATTCATTTCTATCCAGAGTTGCAGTCATTTTTGGCCGGGAACATGTATTGATAATTAAAGAGTCTAACCACTCGTGAAAGTCTTCTCCAGCACGTGCCAAGAATTGTTAGTGGTGTTAGGATCAGGATTCTGGCCTTCTGTTCATGTGTGAAAATGATTCCTCATTTTCCCATAAACCACTGTTTCACAATTTAAGTCCTGGAATATGGTAGTGCTGTCAGAGAAGAAACTCCATAGTTGTGATAACCTGATCATTCAATACAAGTCATTGAAGTCATCAGCCTACTTCATTTTATGCCACATTACATTTACTGAGATTAGACCATAGAGTGGGCACTATGCATGATGGATACATCTTCATAACCCTGACTCAGGAATCATGCAGCCACTCAGGAATAGGGTCAATCTGGACACCTATAAGACCAGCTGACCTTTTTTGAAAAAAAAAAAAAAAAACACGTAAGCCACAAAGCTGTTCACTTCTCCCAATCCTATGACTTTGTCTATAGTCATTTCTACTTTAGAATTTTTAAAGTACCCCTTCATGGCCATTCATGATTTTTCCCTTGACCAAATTTCTTCCATGAAGTTGACAGCTCAGCATTATCCTAAGGATTTTAAGTATTTGCTTATTTCAATTCAACTTTTTTTTTTTTTTTTGGGGAGCCTGGCAGTGTACTTACAATGATTACAATGTCTAACATTTCTCTTGAGCTTATGTAGTGTATGTATTATTATTATTATTATTATTAATAATAACCTCTAGTTAATGGTCATATTATTATTATTATTATTATTATTATTATTATTACAGGTAATTCCCGACTTACGTACATTAGACTTACTAATTTCACAGATACAGGCAGACCACGGATCTATGAACATTCGTAAATGCTAACAAATTGCGGAAGTAGCTCACGTGTATTGTAGAAAAAAAAAGACACTGCAGTGCACCAGATACTAGTATTTACACTTTATACATGAATGTGAATGTATAAAATGTCCAAAGTCCCATGTATTGTATGTGTGTGGGTGTGTGGCAGAAATGAGTCAGCCTCAGTGGTTTCAATGAATCAGTCTGGGAGCACGATGATAGAAAATGGTTGTCCCGTAAAGCTATAATCCTAACTTTGGAAAAATTCTAAACGAGACATTCCAGTACAGATCTGAGATATAATGGCCATCCAAGCCAACACCAAACCTGTTTTTTTGTTTTTGTTTTTTTACAATGTATATTTGTGTCAAAGGTGTACAAGACTCACTTTGCCAGACTTACAAACAAATCTAATTTACGAATGTTCTCCAGGAACAGAACTCAATCGTAAATTGGGGATAATAATAATAATAATAATATTACTAGTAGTATTATTCATATGAGTATTATTCATATGAGTATATAGTCATATGAGCAAAACAGTAGTAGTAGTAGTCCTACAGACTAGTGTATTTGCAATATATTATTATTTTTATATATTTTTTTATTTTGTAATTTATACTGTACACACCACCAGTAAAAAAAAATATGCTAAAAATCTACTTTGATTCCATGAACACATATCTTATCAATACAAGTGAATAATTGTGAAACTTGGCTGCAGATAATTTGGCCAGGATTATAGGCTGCTTGATCTAACAGAAACAGAAACATAAACATACAGTGCCAATGAAAAAGTATTTGCCTTGATTTAAAAATATATTTTTTTGCATATTTGTCGCACTTAAATGATCATCAAACAAAGTTTAATATTATACAAAGATAACCTTTGTAAATAGAACACTATGTAAGAAGAAAACTGGAAATTGTAATCTAATAACTGTTTGTGCCAACTTTGGTGGCAAGAACTGCAATCAAGCATTTGCGATAACTGGCAACGAGTCTTTCAGGTCACTTTTCAGGTTGTTTTAATTTAGCAACATTAGAGGGTTTTCGAGCATGAACGGCCTGTTTAGGATCTCAATCGGATTTAAGTCCAGACTTTGACTAGGCCACTCCAAAACCTTAGTTTTGTTTTTTTAGCCATACAGAGGTGGACCTTTTGGTGTGTTTCGGATCATTGGCCTGCTGCATAACCCAAGTGTTGCTTGAGGTAAAAAAAACTGATGGATGGATAGTTCCATCAATTAAGGAAAGTTGTCCAGGTCGTGGTCCAGCCCCTGGGTGAAATTGTGAAATTTAACTCAGCTTTCCAAACATCACAGTTCATTCATGATTTAGCAAGAGGGCGATTACTTTTTCACATAGGGCCAGAACAGCTTTTTTCCAATAATAAATCATCATTTAAAAACTGCATTTTGTATTTACTCTGGTTATCTTTGTGTAATAAAATTTGTTTGATGATCTGAATCATTTAAACATGACATACTTTTTCATATCACTGTATACTGCATGTTTAACACTGTCCTCCCCTCCAAGTTAGTCACCAAACTTGGAGACTTGGGCATTAACGCATCACTATGCATCTGGCTCCTGGACTTTCTGACCAACAGGCCCTAGCATGTTCAGGTAGATCACCACTGCTCTTCCTCCCTCATACACCACTGCTCTTCCTCCCTCATTCCTTTACTCTCTTCACCTACAACTGCAAGCCTATACATCTTTCCAAAACAATTATCAAGTTTGCAGATGACACCACTGTGATTGGACTTATCAAAGACAACGATCAGCTTATCAAAGACAACAAGTCAGCTTATAAAGAGGAGGTGCACCGTCTAGCTGCCAACAACCTGTTGCTCAACACCAAGAAGTTGACTTCAGGAAGGAGAAGTGACATACAGATCCACTCATATCAATGGAGAGCTGGTGAAACCAGTTTCCTGAGGGCTCTTAGGAATAACTATCTCTAGTTCACTTTCTGGTGAACTTCTATCATTGCACCACCGAGAGCATCCTGACCGGCTATATAACAGTCACCATGGGATGTGCTCTGTGTCGAAAGAGAATGCTCTAGGGGGTCGGGAAAACTCATTGTAGGTGATTCACTGCATACAGTAAGATCGAGGACATTTACAGGAAGTAGGGTCTCAGCAGAGTGTACAATTATCATAAAGGACTTTTCTCACCCTGCCCATAGACTCTTTGCCCTCCTGCCTTCTGGGAGGCGCTATAGAAACCTCAGAACAAAAACAAGCAAGTTCAGGAACAGCTTTTTCCCCACAGCTGTTTCTTTGCTGAACTCTGCCTTCATCTGATCACCTACAAATCGACTAAATACATTACCCTGTCTAACCATATTTATCTTCCGTACACTGTAAATAGAATTGCACTAATCCCATAATCGCTGCTCACAACTCACTGCTGTACATACAGTAAACAAACACTCAGGACTGCACTATTCATAAATGTTGCACATATTGTATAAAATGACCTACCTCTCAATAACTAGGTGCACACGTATATAACCTTCTCAACCGCAATATTATAACCATAGTATACTGTATAATATGTTCCTTCATGGCAACCATCTATAAACATTGCATTCATTGTACATAACCCTTCTCTATGTATTATTTACATATGCATATTATTTTTCATGCTCTATATCTTCCTTCATTGCACTCAGTGTGTATAACCCTTTGTGTAGTATACATACGTGTACAGTTTACCTCTGCAAATTATTTATTAAAATATACAATAGCTTCCTCATTTCATACAGTACATCTAAAATCATTGCACTCATTGTACATAACTCTTTCTCTGTATAATGTTTAGATATGCAAATTATTCTGCACTGCGAAAATGCACATCTGGTTGCATGCTAACTTTTTTGTGTTGCCTTGTACCTACATGTGCAATCTAATCTAATCTAATTATCAAAACCTGAAAAGAAACGTAGATCACACTTTTACAACAGTTGCATAGTAAAAAAAAAAAGAAAAAGAAAAAAAAAAGTAACAATAAGTAAGAGCATTTCCATACACATACTGTAACATAATCTGAACTCACAGGACTGGGCCTGTGTGACCATAAGAAAACCACTTGCTAATAAAACTAATCAGACTACAATTTGCTAGTGAGCATAAGGATTGGACTTCGGAGTATAGGAAGAGGTCATGAGTTCTGATGAGTCCAGATTGACCCTATTCAAGAGTGCATCAGGGTAAGAAGAAAGGTGCATGAAACAATACACCCATCACCCATAGTGTCCACTGTACAAGACTCTGGAGACAGTGTTATGATCTGGGGTTGCTTAAGTTGGTCAGGTCTCAGCAATGTTAAGTCACCTGACGACCTGAATGTGAACCATGAATGACTAGGTTATAACATCAATGTGGTTCTTTACCCTGATGGCACGGCCACATTCCAGAGAGGTTCTAGGAGAATAATTTTCACGCTTGAACAACATTGTGTGCTGTGATTAAAGCTAAAGGTGATTCACTGAAATCTTAGTGTGTGTGAATTTTTTGGCACATCAAGATCAGGGACAAAATCTTACCTATTATATGTCATGTATCCCACCACTTCCAGGTGCCAAGTTTCACCTGGGTCAGAGTCCAGTTGTGACATGCCTTTCACCAATCCAGCTAACACCTTGCATTGTTCATAGTTTTCTTAGGCATGTTTGTGTATTTTATTAGCCAGTAAAAACACATTCCACTAAGTTTTTAACATATACAGTATTTCAAGTGCAATTTAGACAATCGGCAGAAATATTGTAGGACAACATTATTTTTTTTAACTTTCAATCTAGTTGAAAAAAACAAACAAATAAAAAAGTAAAAACAAGAAAAGACAAATGAAATAAATAAAAATATTACATTTTAAAACGGGCAAACCAGGAACAATGACATGATTGAGATTTTTTATGTAGACATCTAACGCTTTATAAAGAATCCTTCCTGATCACGTTGTTCCACATACTGTATGCTCAGTCATATTTTAGTGTGTGTGTGTGTGTGTGTATATATATAAAAGTTTGTCATCAGAGTTATCAGCCTGAAAAATGACCAATTAACAGCACCTCAGATTAGAGGCGTTATGAAGTCTTTACAGAGCAGAAGTAGCAGACACATCTCACCATTAACTGTTCAAAGGAGATTAATGCATTTTTTGGACGGCTTCAGCATTCCTTTACAATGTAGAAAGAAATAAAAATCAGGAACGATCATGGAGTTAGAAAGTTACCCCAAACGGTAGTGTATATATATATAAAAAGAGAGTATATACTGTTCTAAGCAATTTTACATTTACTTATAGGCATTTTTTTTTTATAACAGCCAATAATAAAACAAATTAAATGTTGGGTGCAGTAAGCTAAATGTTGGGTGCAGTTTTTTGCACCCCCAAAATTAAAATCGTTGTGGCAAAAAAAAAAAAAAAAAGAGTTATACTGTAAGTGCTGTGCAAGTAAAAAAAAAAAAACAGTATAAAAACAAATTATTTGAATGCAGATCAAACAGGTATTAATGAGTCATTTTTTCTCCATATGGGCATCATTCTCGGATATGTGTGTATTATTGTTTTGTTAAGGGAAATTCCTGCCATGTGAAATTAAGTGCTGTAATCACAATTTTCCAGTGACTAAAAGATACTCTATGCTAACAAAGAATGACATGAGTAAAGAAAACGGGTTTTTAAAGAAACATTTAAAGAAATTATGAAATGTAATATTTCCACATACAAAAAAAGCAATAAACCATAATAAACAAAATAAGTACATTGAAACCTCGGATTGCAAGTAACGTGGTTTGCGAGTGTTCCTCAAGACGAGCAAAGATTTTTAATAAATTTTTCCTTGAAAAACGAGCAAGTCTGGGTTTACGAGGACCAAGTATCGTGTATCATGCATGCGCTTCTTGTTTTGACGCCGAGCGTCACATGATCACAACGGGTCTTAGTGCCCGTCTCTTACTGGTATAATCAACATCCGTGCACGCGTATACTGTTTACTATAAAACTGTGACCACATGTGTGTGTAAAACATATTTTATTTTGTGTTTGTAAGCGTGTGTACTGTTTCTTATAACACATGTGTGTAAAGCAAAAGAAAGTCTCATTAGAAGGTTAAAAATCCATTTTCTCTCTCTCTGTTGTTATGTGCGCGCGCGCACGTAATTTGACACTGTGCCAGGGCACACACTCTCTCTCTCTCTTATCTCTCTCTCTCTCTCTCTCTCGCCTTTAGTGTGTGTGTGTGTGTGTGTGTGTGTGTGTGAAGCACCCCCTCTCTGCTTCACACACAAACACACACACACTCTCTGCTCAGAACAGAAACACTGCTCTGTCGCAATTCTTTTCAAAGGTGAAGTGCAGGTTCATTCGTTTGCTTGTTTTACTTTACAGCAGTTATTCCGTTAGTATGCGCTCACACGAGTGTCATTAACGATGTTCCTTGCTATTTTTTCTCCCTCAGGCTCTCATATGTGTGTGCGCGTGTAATTTGACACACTCTCGGGACGGGAGGGGCTTCACACACACACACACACACACACACACACACACACACACACACACAGCGCCTGCGCGCATAAACGGAAACAATTATCTGTAGGGATTTATTTTAACTTTTTTTAAAAGTTAAAGTGCAGGTTAATTTGTTTTATTTTTACTTTATGTTTTGTGTTAATTATTTTTATGTATTAATTTTTTTGGGCTGTAGAACGAATAATTTGAGTTTCCATTATTTCTAATGGGAAAATTAAATTAGGTTTATGAGTGTTTTGGAATACGAGCCCGCTTCCGGAAAGAATAATGCTCGTAATCCGAGGTTCCACTGTATTTGTTTTGGCAATCCTTTGCTAAAGGTAAACGTTGCTTTCATGAATTGATATCCAAAAATGTTTTGTTGGAAAAAATAACGTCTGGAAATTTCTTAATGTTTTTGCACTGTCTTATTAGTGCAGAAGTAATAAAGTGACATCTATTATTTTAAAAGAAAAAAAAAGTTCTTTCAACAGTCTAAAGCACATCAGTATTTAATTCTGCACAGTAAATATCACGGACTTCGGTTATTAGTCCTGTGGATTAGTCCTGCTCTCATGAGCATCACAGAACTGCCTTTAGAATGTAAAAAAGAAGATCAGAACAAGTTTTAAAAAGACCAGCAAAGCTTTAAACCTTCCTAAATGCATTGTAAAATCTATTAAGACTCAGAAAACTAAATATGACACAAGGTAGAATTATTACTCAGGTCAGGCCACCCTCCCGAACTGAGCGAATGCTTGTCAGAGAAGTGGCAGATCAATTCCTGCTCTCTGTTCACCCAGATGAGGATGGGTTCCCTGTTGAGTCTGGTTCCTCTCAAGGTTTCTT
>JAQMYJ010000017.1:8612321-8625989 GCA_030014305.1 Clarias laeviceps
AAAAATTCTTTCATTTTTGTGAAGCTGCTTTGAGACAATGACCATTGTTAAAAGCGCTATATAAATAAAATTGAATTTTATTGAATTGAACATGTAAACCTGTTTTAAGAGACTCATAAATCAATATTAGCAACCTTTAAAATGGCATAATAGGGGCACTTTAAGTCAGCTCAAGTAGTACTGGTTGTGGGCCCAATTAATTATATTTCTCTAGGGTTGACTTAGCTTAACTTTTCATCTACTCAAAAAAGTAAGTTGTCTCCCAGATGATTATCAGTATCTTAATGATTCTTTCATATTACTGTGGGAGGAAACCAGAGTACCCGTAGGAAACCCACCAAACACTGGGAGAACATGGAAACTCCGAGCACACAGACCAGAGTTGGGAATTGTCCCCTCAACCCTAGTGGTGCAAGGGTTGTTTGGATATTTGGATATATTTTCTTTAAAAATTTAATTTATCTAGTCATGTATGTGCCTAGTTATGTATGATATGCACATATCAAATGTTGGTAAGGAGAGCTGACTTTTTCCATTTCTTTAAGCACGTTTTCAGCAGAAGTGAATATTCCATAGAAATTTCCAACTTTCGTAGGCTGAATTGTTGGTGAGTCTCAGGGCGGACAGTCCCAGATTACCTAGGAATCATGAAATCCCCTTGCTTTTACTTAAAGTTCAATAAAAAAAAAGAAAAAGAAGTGTGAAACATGAAGAGTCATAACCTGGTTGGCCCGGTCCTTCAGAAAAATGTCTTCAAGCTGTTTGAAGATCTCTTAAGAAAAAACATTGCATTCCAAATTAGTGCAAGAAAAACAGATGATCATTGTCAGCTTCATTAATATGGATGTTCAGCCAGGAGGAAGCCCCTTGCGTATCAAATAATGTACAAATATTTATAATGTAATTTTTTTTAAGAGTGTTGAGGGTGCAGCACGGTTTTATATTTATATTGACATACAACATCAATTTACTCTTTACTTACTTTTTTATAACCCAACCTTAACCCTATTGTGATACATTTAATATATAGTATAATGGCATCAAAAGGATTAGAAAAGCACAAGGATTTTAAGAAAAAGACTAGCAGATTCCACTGATGATACTTCTGACACACTCTATTCGGATTGACCGTATAGCTTACAAGAGCCTAGAAGAGTAATGAATAATATCTGGTGTTGCCCTGTTAAACATAGCTTAGTTTTGAGTCAGGTTCTTCTCAATGTTTAATTCTTCCGTCGTCTTAAGGATGGCGGCATGGTGGTGTAGTAGTTAAGCACTGTGGCCTTGCACCTCCAGGGTCCGGATTTGATTCCCATCTCTGTGTGCATGGAGTTTGCATGTTCCCCCCATGCTTGGTGGGTTTCCTCCAGGTACTCCGGTTTCCTCCCACAGTCCAAAGACATGTAGGTAAGATTAATTGATGTTCCCAAATTACCCGTAGAATGGGTGTGTGAGTGTGTGTATGTGTGTGTGCCCTGCAATGGATTGGCACCCTGTCCAGGGTGTACCATGCCTCGTGCCCTAAGCCTCCTGTGATAGGCTCCAGGTCCCCGCGGGCCCCTGAATACAGGATAAAGCGGTATAGACAATGAGTGAGTGAGTGTCTTAAGGATGCTTTTCCTCAAACTGTCAAAAGCAAAAGTGCCTAATTCCCACCCATTGTGTGAGGGCACTCCCACAACAATAACAGCTACCAACCATGAAGAGTGTATGATAACCCGTGGTTCCCCTGAAGCACAAACCGTTAGGGAGCGATGTAACACACTTGGAGGATGATGCTATACAATCCTTTCCCAGTGCATGATCAGTGTGGGAGAGCAAAAGTCACGACTTTCATTGATTTTTCTTTTTATTAATGTTACTTGCTCTCTTTTTTTCATGGTAAGTTTACAGACGTGACAAACTGCTTTTCAACGATAAGGCTGTCTAACCTTTTTTAAATTAGGTTCAAACCTGTTGCAAGGAATCAGAATAAACTCTTTTATCTGCTGATTGAAACAAATAACATTAATTTGTGAAAGTTGTGTTTTTTATAAAACAACACAATTTAACACTCTTGAATGAATGATATTAACCAGAGAAAGTAAACTATCTAGTCAAAAAGTAAACTGTTGGTCCACTGTGCGAGCAGCATCAGGCAAAGAAAACAGATGTGAAATAACTTGAATTGGGTTAAGAATCCTTCCAGTCGAAGCTACCATACAGTAGCTATGTTTAATGATGAAAGTATACACACACAAAGTGATAAGAACTCTAAACTAAACAGCTGTGTGGCCATAAGGAAACCACTTGTTAGTGAGACTAATCAGAAAAAAAAGACATGAATTCAAACTTAACTATACGTAAACACAACCACAGATATTGCCAAACATATGATTAATGTTTTTAATGATAGTTACATTTCTACCTTTAAATAATAAATATACAATGAAAGAGAATGTAATTGTGAAAATTTACAATTTAAGTGTTAACTTAAAGACATCAACTGTTATATTGAACTTCCAGCTGCCTAACACAGTATGACTGCAGATCAATCCCTGCTATCCGTTGTCACCAAAATGAGGATGGGTTCCTTGCCTATTGAATCTGGTTCTTCCTATTGCCATCTCAAGGAGATTTACCTTGTCACTGTCCCCCACAGCTTGCTCATCAGGGACAATCTAATCATTTTTATTCATACACATTCACATTTCATACAAACTTCCATAATTTCTTTCTTTCTTTTTTTTTTTTTTAAGGATTTTCCCCAGATTTTCACCCTAATTTAGTTGTGTCCAATTCCTCCCCGTCACTAGGGGACTCTCACATTAAGGCTACTACTACCACTCAGTCGGGAGGGCCGAAGACTCTCACATGTTTCCTCTGAACCATGTGACGCCAGCCAAACGCATCTTTTTCGAACTGCTCGCTCATGCACCGTTGGGGGCGGCGTAACACACTCGGAGGACAGCGCTATCTGCTCCTTCGGCTTGTATGAGCTCACAGACCCCCCCGATTGGCTGTAGAGCCGTGATTAATGGGGAAGCACTAAGTACCTCTCATCCATCCCCTCTGAAAGAACTCGGCCAATTAGCTCTCTCTAGGCCTCGGACTGCGAGAGGTTAGAGCATCACCCGGGAATTGGGCGATGACAGAGCGAGCACTTTACCACTGCGCCACATTGATTATTAAAAGTGCTATATAAATAAAATTTTATTGTATTAAATTAAATAGATGTTAAAGTCTGAGTATCACTACAAATATATTATCCTGAGAGTCTGACTCTATTGTGTTTCTTGCAGTTTCTACAGACTGTTTTTCTTTATTTATAGCTGATAACTATAAATTTAATCTATGTCTTTAACTCGGAAGAAGTTTGGCCTAACAGTTTGGCCTAACTAAATTATACCTAACAGTCCTAATATGGACTCAACTTCAAAGATAGACAATGAAGTTGGGAGAAAATGTCATTTGCTCATATAAGGATATTCTGGTCTCATGGGTGTCATAAATATGAATGAAATGATATCACCAAAATATAATGGTTGTTAATCTATGTCTATGAAGTCATCTATGTAGGTGAGAATACTGGGGAGTTGAGTCTTGTGAGCTGGACTTCTCTCTTTTTGGATAGAAACGTTTCATCACTCATCAATGTATCTTCTTCAGTCTGAGGGAAGTTGTTAAGTTCCACACAGGAAAGGTTTGTTATGTGATTAACTTTGACTAACATTATAAACAAAAAATCCTGCCGTTAAACAAAATTTCTGAAACTAATGATGATGTACAACAAAAATAAAAAGCGAGCTGCATTCACAAGCCTTCAGAGAACAGCTCCATGAGTCCAAAAAACGAAAACTGATCAATTTCTTATAGATAGATACTATGTTGGAATGTGTGTACCTTATTAAAAAAAAGTATTTATTTCAATATATACATGCTGGCAGGTTAAATTTTTTTTCTAAAGAAATAAAATAATTCAAATCCAGGGTATTGAGAAAGTCTTGAGGCATTTACAAAAAAAAAAAAAAAAAAGGTTTCCACAACCTGTAAGACATAATTAACACCTTGAGAATTAGTGCCAGCAAAAACAAGGAGATGTGAAAACCTGAATTCACGTGTGTCCAAAATCCATGCGTGCCTGACTTATTGTTTTTTTATTTCTGGACACGCCCTTTCTGTTCGCGTTCTCCCAGAGCGGTTCCTCTTGCATTTCGTTGTACGTCATGCTTTTTCCAATAGAGTATTTTTCGTTCACGGGTTTAAGGCGGTCCCATTTGACGAAGGTGTATAAATACAAACAGGACAATGGATACGGAGTAAGAAGAAGTAAGAAGCGAAAAATCTTCGAGGCAAGAACAGCGACTTGACTGCGGAAGAAGAGGAACTAGTAGGTGCGAGCATTGCGGCAGTGTGTGGAGATGACGGGACTGCGCTGCGCTACGGGATTCCTCATCATGATGCTCTGCCTCCAAGTAGCACTACATGTGACTGAGGTACAGTATCACACTGCGCACTAGACAGGCTACTGAAGAGAACTCTAGGTCACTGACCGAGCGACTTTCGATCCACTGGGAGACACAAATCACTTCTGTATGCCTGTTATTTTTCACAAAAAAAAATACTCTAACTTGTACCTTACCTTGTTTCTCTGTATAATGCACCTTTTCTTGTCTTTAGCCTGATAAATTATAATTAGTGCAGAATTATGTAATGTTATTTAACTTGCACTCTGAAAATAGCTTTTAGAGTAATACTGTAAAGAAACACCACACACAGATATTTTGTAACCCATAACCTTGTTTCATACTTTTTGGCCAGTACAAAATGACGTGGCGTAGTGGTTATCACTACCTATGGAGTGCAGGTTAAATTTATTATTGCCTCTGGTCTTGAGTTTGCATGTTCTCCCCCTGTGCTTGGTGGGTTGCCTCCGGGTACTCTGGTTTCCTCCCACAGTCCAAAGACATGCAGATTATGCTAATTGGTGTTCCCAAATTACCCTGAGTGTGTGTATTTGTGTGTCCCGTGATTGATTGGGACTCTGTCCCCTGTCTCCTGGGATAGGTGCCAAAAGACCCTGTGTATACAGGATAAAGTGGTATAGACAATGTGTTAGTGAGTAAGTTAAAAAATTTGTATGAAAGTATTAATTAAAAAAAAAAATTTATAAAAAAAATTAATAAATAAAATTTCAGTTTGTAAAGTTTTACACTTTTCTGCCCTTTTTATTCTAGGCAGCAGCAGTTTCAAATCAACTAGAGAGCCAGGGTACGTTTTTTTTACTGTCATACTATTTGGATGGATTTCTTTTTAATTAATTAATTGGAAATATAAACCTGCTAAGATGTGCACATTTTTTTTTTGATTTTATATATTTTTTTAATTGATTGTTTTTTTGTTTGTTTGTTTTACAGATACCCATTCAGGTGTTCAGAAATATGTCAAGGAACGGAGAAGCAGTAGACGTGTTAAGGAGACAGTGAGTCTAATGAGTAAGTTACTCAATTCCCAGTTACTTTAGTTCAAGCTCATGTGAATACACGTATGTGAACTGGAGCCAATTTTTCCACTAAGCCTAATTCTTTCTTCCTTTTTTAAAGCGGCAACAGCACCAAATGTGGATGAAAAAAGTGGACATAAGGACCTTTTCATTAGATGGAAGCATCTTAACTCTGAAAGCATATTTAAAATGCAGGACAACAGCACATCCCTTGTTGTGCCTAAGAATGGCATATACTTCGTAAATCTAAAAATATACTACAAAATACCTAGTGGACATAAGTGTAAGGAAAATTTGTATTTGAAGACTGATGTTCAGAAGTACGATTGTTCTTACCCTGAGTGGGTAGATGTCATAAATGGCATAGACACTATGCAATGTGTTGACTATTGGCATCAGTCTGTTACTTTAAGTCAAGTGGTCAAGCTTGTTAACGGAGCAAAGCTAAGGGTTCGCATAGACCCAGGTATCTATGACTATATAATCAAGGATAGTAGCACTTACTTCAGTGTCACTCTTCTGTAGTGTTTTTCACACTTTAAATTTGAATCTAAGTGCTGGTATTAATACCGCCTAATGTTTGGTAAAATCACTTCTGTTGATTTCTGTTGATGTTTGGTAAAACAGGTGTTTTTTTGAAATACTTATGCAAATCACAGAGCAAAGAGAGACCAAACCCTCTTTTTTAAATATGTAATATTTGTTTTTATTTTGCTTTAAGTAGAAGTGCTCTGAAGTATAACATAGATAATGTTTGTTAAATTCCACAACATGTTTACATAAGGAATGCATATACTTAATATCATATATTGAAAAAAGTTAGGCCTTATAGTTTTTAGTCATTTATGATATTTAATGGCCCATAAATTTAATGGATTTCATTGCCAGTTGGTGATGGACATGTTTTATATTAAAACGGCTTTTTGTGCTGCAGTTCCATTGTGATAAATTCACAGTTGCAGTAAATAAAAATCAGTAAAAAAAAAAAATGATTTTCTCCTTTTCTCCAGGCAGATAAAGACTAACAAACATAGTATAGCATTTGAAACATCTATAATAAGTTGTGCTGTGCAAAGCGGAATTCCTTTTAGCTAGGCAGATGTGAGTAAAACTGTGTGTTCTATTACAGATAAGCAAAATAATTGCTATAGACATAATCATGATAGATAGATAGATAGAGAGATATTTATTTCATTGATCCTAAAGAGAATTTTTAACATCCAGTAGTAAGGAAAGTAACATAACATAGTAACAATAATAGACAATAAACATGTATTTGTAATTACAAATCGTCAATCATGTATTTTGTAGAACTCTTAGTTTTAGTGTCGGTCACCAGCCCAAATATATAAGAAAAGTGGAAATGAGTGTCCCCAAAAAAGAAAGATTGGAAGAGATGTGATAAGGAGGTGATGAGGAGGTATTGGGTCCAAGAATGTGGAAGGGCAGATTATTGTAGATGCCGCAGAAAGGATGGAAATGTCAGGGATGAATACATATTTTAGGAAGAAACAGAATCACAGGTGACACATAAGAATGGTTGAAGATGTACTCAGGTGGACTGTCTGCTGTGCAGGAGATGCGATCAGAAGGTGATTAGAGACAGTAGGTGGTTGCAGGGGATAGTGTAGCTAGACAACATCGAATGGTGGTCTTCTGGATGACTTTGGAGGTACAAAAAAAAAAAAAAACGGAAGTGAGGACTAAACCCAGGATTAGACGGTTAAAGAAGAAGAACAAGAAAGATTTTAGTGGGAAATTCATAAAGGAGGTAAGTCAGGTGGTGAAGAGATGCTGGATCAGCTACTTTGGAAGTGGTAAGGGAGACAGCTAGGAAAGTTTGACATGATATCAGGACAGAGAAAGAAAGAAAAGGAAACTTGGTGGTAGAATGCGCATGTACAGTAAAGCACCTAGAGAAAGAGGCTTGCAGGGTGACTGGTGTTGGACATGATGGGCAGCAATTTGTTCAAGGTCCTTTTTTCCAGCACCAGCTCCAGCTTGTATGCATATACTGTACTTGTATACAGAGAGAGAGAAATATCAAATACATTTTAATTAAGGGCAGAATTTCCACTCATGCAAAATATGTAAGCTGAACACATTTATGAAATAGGATGTTTATAAAATGTTTATTGTCTAGTAAAATATGATATTTACAAAATAGAATGTTTTGAACAAAGTGGAACCTGAGGTGGTATTGTGCTTTTGTAACCCGTACGCTTTAAGGTTAAGATTGCTGGGAATTCAAAGATGCTTTTTCAGGCACGGATGTAGAGACTGTTATTGTAGTAATTGTTACCTTCCTGTCAGATCAACCAGTCTGGACAATTCCCTCTGACCCCTATTATCAATAAGTCATTTTCACTTGTAAGAACTACCGCTTACAGGATGTTTTTGTTTTTGACATTAAATAACAATGTGTAAATGTGTCTAGATACAGTTGTGTGTGAAAAATCCCAGTAGATTAGTAGTTTCTGAAATACTCATATCAGTCCATATTAGATGATGTTAGACTGCAAATGTACATTAAATGAATTTAACTTGTTTTAGTAGTAGTTCTTTTTCTGAACTTATATAATTAAAATTATATTCATATACTAAATATGTGGATTTATATAAGCAAATACTTAAGAGCCTTTAATTAAACAAATATTGCATAATTCTTTTTACCTTACATGATGCAGTGAGTAGCTTCCTAACCTTGACGTCAGTCTGCTGTCCAACTGCGGACAAATATGAAATCTCTCCTTTATCTCCAATATCCTATAAAAAGAGTTACACAACAGTAATGCTCACACCTTGTGAGAAATAATATTCAAGAGGCGTATCAGTCAGGATTTAGGAGCAGCACTGGTTACATTGGTAAATGACCAGTGATTATCAGTAGTTGCTGGCCACTGATCAATGTTGTGTCTCCAGGCTTGTATTACTTGACCTTAGTCACCAGGCCTTGACATGACACCAGGTCTAATTGAACTGATCTCTACTGTATCAGTCTCTAGATTTAAATGGTAATGACTTTACATATGGTAAGGTTTGGTGTTCTGCAAGGATCTGGTGTAGGCCCACAGCCTTTTTCTTTTCATATACTTCCTTTGATTGATATCATTTATTAAAAAAACATGGTATTAGTTTCCAACGTTATGTTGATAATACACAGTGTCAACAAAGCCAAATGAAAGACAATAGCTTTATATAGATGAGGAATGTATAAAGGATCTTGGGGACTGGATGCTTATTAACTTCCTTCCACTTATCTGGAAGAATCATGTCTTTCTTGTTAGGTAAATACAATACTTGTTAGGTAAATACATTTCACTACTCAGTAGTGAATTCACTCAGAAGTGAATAGTGAAACATATCAGCTTCCAGATGCCCTTAAGTGGATGAATGAGAATTTTTACAGATATAATAAGCATTTCACCGTCTATCATACTGAGTATGGCTTTATATAGGCCAGATTGAGGTGGTTTGAAGAGGAGAGATTGTGAATATATTGGTAGAAGGATGCTGAGGTTTGAACTGCCAGGCAGGAGGTCTAGAGGAAGACCAAAAAGAGATTTATGGATGCAGTGAGAGAGGACATGAAGTTAGTTGGTGTGAGAGAAGAGGATGCAGAGGACAGGGTTAGATGGAGTCAGATGATTCGCTGTGGCGACCCCTGAAAGGGAACAGCTGAAAGACAAAGAAGAAGAAGATGACAAATAATATTTTATTTTGAATTTAGTTCCTTCTACTTAATTATTACAAATCAGAAGTACTGGTACTATGACTATATGTTGAAAGGAAGTTTTCTGATTACATAGACACAACTTATGTTTCATCATGTGCAGCAGTCTTTGGTAGTCATTACCATTTAAATCTAGAGACTGATAGAGATCAGTTCAATTAGACCTGGTGTCATGCCAAGGCCTGGTGACTAAGGTCAAGTAATACAAGCCTGGAGACACAGCATTGATCAGTGGCCAGCAACTACTGATAATCACTGGTCATTTACCAATGTAACCAGTACTGCTCCTAAATCCTGACTGATACGCCTCTTGAATATTATTTCTCTCAAGGTGTGAGCATTACTGTTGTGTAACTCTTTTTATAGGATATTGTGGGTGGACAAGTGGAGACCTTAGTTTGATTCTTGATTCTGGCCTTTAACTTGAAGCTTATGTAGACAATATTACTTGAATAGCCTTCTTTCATCTTATCATCTTAATCTTTTATCATCAGAAATATTGCTAGGATAAAAAATATAATGTCTCTACATGATACAGGAAAAAATATATTTTTGCTTTGGTTACCTCTAGATTGGATTATTGTAACAACCTTTGCTTTTATTGATTATAGAACTTTTTTCTATGGTTAAAACTAGTTTTGATAATCCGTTTTAAACCGAAACAACATTCAAGATGTTCAATAATTTAATAAATTCTTCAAATAAAATATTCAATATGTAATTAGTACTAGTAATTATTATTGCAACTTTTTTGGGCAGCTAAGAAAAGGACAATTTTATTCCTAAACAAAGTTTGTCCATGTATAATTAAGCAACAGTGTAAGTTTTAGTACTGATATTATTTTCTTTTTTTTTTTATCAGCATTAAACAGTGGGCAGCATTAAACAGTGAGAAAAAAAAATGAAAACAGGGTGATCATATTTGCACTTCCATAACAACTTTTGAAAAAAACTTGCCCAAATTGATTTCTCTTGTTGTCCCGGATAAAAGGACAAACGTTAATGTTGAGCTGGTAAAGGCTTGTTTATTTTGCATAAAGAGCATGTAGGAAAGTCTGGCTATGGTGCAGATGATGAGAGATGATATATCCTATACAGATGTTATACCATATAGTGGTGATGCTGAATGCTGAGTGGTTGGAAGTCAAGAGGCAAGACAGACAAGTGGAGAAATGAGGTTGTTACATTTAAAAAAACATTTTAAACTTATATCTTTAGGCACTTTGCAGTATGGCTAAAACATCTGTTCCCATTTTCTTTAATTTAATCTACATTATTTAATTTAATATGAAAAAATGAGGGGTGGCTCAGAACTTCTGCCCAATACTGTCTAGCCCCCCAAAAAGCTTTAGAAAGGCCAAGAACAGTGCATGTGCTTGTGCTCAGCAATGGGTTGGAAATCCTACCTCCCCTTGGCTAAGCCAATCATAACTGTGTTCATCTAATTCCTACATACAAAACTGTTTTAAAAGGGCAAAAAGCACAGACAAAGGACTTAATGTATTGGACTACTGAATCTGCACTCTGTTTGCAGGAGTGCTATGACTGTACAGATTGGGAGATGTTTAAACAGTCCTGTGGGGATAACTTTGACATGTTTGTTGATGTTGTATGCTCCTATGTGGCCTTTTGTAGGGATATGATTATCCCATGTAGGCAGGTAAAAATCTACCCGAACAATAAGCCGTGGGTAACAAAAATTGTTAAATCCTGCATACTGAAAAAGAAAAGGTGTTTTAAACAAGGAACCACTTCTGATTTGGATCCCGCAAATAGAGAGCTAAAAAGAGAGATTCTCCAGGCTAAACAGAACTATAAAACTGAACTGGAGAATAAGATGGCTACTAAAAAGCTTGGTTCAGTATGGGATAGCTTAAAAACTATAACAGGTCTCCATGATCCAAAAAGTAGCAAATCGATTTATTTAGCTGGCTACAACACTGATTTTGAGTTAGCTAATTCTCTTAACTATTTTTATAATCGTTTTAATGTTTTAGATTTTAATAAGGAAATTCGGGAATTGAATATTAAGCTTACAGATGGACAGCACTTTATTATACAACAAAGTGATGTGCAGAAGGCCTTTCTCTCAGTAAGAGTGAATAAAAGTATTGTACTTTTACAAAGTATATTTGAATATATTTTTAATAAATCTTTGCAGGAACAACAGGTACCTAAAGTTTGGAAGGAGGCTGTGGTAGTCCCTGTTCCTAAGTTTAACTCCCCTAAAACTCTTAATGATTTCAGACCTGTAGCTTTAACTTCAATTCTGATGAAAACATTTGAAAAATTAGTGAGGTCTGAAATATTGAGAAATATTGAGCATGTTCTTGACCCCATGCAGTTTGCCTACATGCCTCATAGGGGAGTAGAGGATGCCACAGTCACTTTGCTTAATCTTATTCTTAAACATTTGGAAAAATGGTTCTCATGTCAGACTTTTATTTGTTGACTTTTCATCTGCTTTTAATACAATTCAACCTCACATTTTAGTTAGCAGGCTGCTGGAACAGTTTGATCTCAGCAATAATCTGGTGGGCTGGATTCTTAACTTTCTAACCAATCGCACACAAAGTGTTAGAGTGAATGGATGTTTATCAGACAAAGTTTGCTCCTCAACTGGCTCCCCACAAGGATGTGTTCTTTCACCTTTGTTATACATCCTCTACACAAATATGCGTCAGAGTCGATGGGAAAATAGAACCATCATTAAATATGCAGATGACTCAGTCATTGTCAGTCAACTACATGATAATGAAACAGGTCATGGTCCAGTACTTGTAGATTTTGTCAGGTGGTGTGAGGAATTCTATTTTCAGTTTATATATTATATTATATTAAAGACGAAAGATATGATAATCGATTTTAGGAAGGCTACTCACACACAGGGGATTACTTACATTAAAAGTCAGAGGGTTGAATGTGTGGAATCATACAACTATCTTGGCACAATTATTGATGACAAATTGTCTTTTGGCAAGAATTGCGAAGCAGTGTGCAAGAAGGGCCATCAGCGTCTGTTTTGTCTGAGGAAGTTAAATTATTTCCATATTGATAAATCTATGATGATTTTATTTTATCATGCTTTTCTTGAATCAGTTTTATTATTTTCTTTGGCATCATGGTTTGGAAATCTTTCTGTCAAGAATAGAAATATTCTAAATCAGATAGTTAAGTGGTCCAGCAGGCTGACTGGGGTGCCATTAGTCAGTTTTAGAAGCTGTGTACTGTATACTAGGCAGCTAAGGAGAATAACAAATTCAATTTTAGGTGACATCACCCATCCCTTGCATGGAGAGTTTCGTCTTCTTCCCTCCAGTCGCAGGTTTTTGGTGTCAAGTTGTAGAACTAAACGAATGAAATAGTTTCATTCCAGCAGTTAAATAAGGTATAAATAGAAATTTAAGGGAGAATTGGACACAGAAGAATTGTGTTTTTGGGAATTATGTTCAAAGTTTATGGTACTTGTTGTTTGTTTTACTATGTGTGGTTTGTTTTTGTACTGTATGTGTTGTGAATGAGGACTCGACTGCAAATCAATTTTACCTTTGGTACAAATAAAGAAACTTGAACTTGAAAACAAAATAACAAATCTGAAAACAAAACAACAAATCCAAAAACAAAATAACAAAACCAAAATTTGATTCCGTATTTGTTACAACAATTAAAGAAATGTGTAGTGCCAACTTAATAAAATTTCTTGCTAAGTTGTTGTAATGGAATTGAACCTACATGATTTTCCTATTTCAAAACCTTCAATTCTAATTTGGTCCTAGAACTGATGCTAAAAGACTGTACATAAAATGCACTAACATACAGTATAGATCAAATAAGCAGTTATTTAGTTAGTCATTTAACTGTCATGCACTGTTTGCACAAGTTTGCAAGCAGCGCAAATTGGCCTCCAAACTCCCCACATTCCCATGCAAAGCACTCATGCGATGTGCTACTAGACAAACAAATCTGATTCTGGGTTGAATCTCACAAGTAAAAAATTCCCAAATAGTCAATTAATTTGTAACCTGAATCAAGAAATGTATGTTATGTATCCATATTTCTTTCTTCACTTCCTCTTTCTGAGGGAAGTGAAGACTTCTGCAAATTGTCACAGCAAACATGTCTTTAGAAACCAATGCATGCAGATGAAAATGAAAGAAAAGTACACCCAGATACTGTAGCACAGGTACGTCGCAGAGACGTCTGCTAAAGAACGTATCATCTGGTAAACATCGCGTTAGTTTTTTTATAGTCGTATTTTGATCGTCTGTAGATCGTCTGTTTGAGCTGTTACTGTAAATGATACTACATCGTCTTTACATCTATACGGCGTCTATACGACGTATCTTTATCATCCGAAATTTGCTGGTATGTGGACAGGAAGCTGCAGCATCAGCTATGACTTCGCAAACATCGCGAGAAGAGAACACAGTTTGTTGAGAAGACAAACGTTTGG
>JAQMYJ010000017.1:8637281-8658775 GCA_030014305.1 Clarias laeviceps
TTGATTTAAATAGCTTTTGATTTCAGTAAATATGACCTCATAATGCTGCAAATTCAACAAAAGCCTATTTTCAGTTCCTTACAACCTATAAAATGTTTTAACTCTGTTGTGCATAATAATTTGGAACAGTTTGTTTTTAGTTGTTTTTTTTAATTTTTATAAATATTATCATTAAGAGGTTTGTTCAATAAAATTTGAATTATACCCTAATGGTTGATGACTTGAAAATTATACTGACTGTCATTTGTATTGACTAATTATGAAAATCAGAGTAAGATATCATTTGCGTAATAATTTGGAACACGGTGTACAGTATATTCAGAGCTACGTACTGGTTAAGAGTATTAAGTGTATCGGTATGAAGAAATATTTTAGGGTGATTTTTTTTGCAGCATATATCGGAGCACTATGTATGCATACAAGATATGACAAATTTGTTAGTTTTTTCTTTGGTTGACAGGGGAACCAGAGGACATCATCCCTCTCAACCAGACAGCGTAGCCAGTGTTGCTCATTTTGTCCACAGGCATTCAGTCCCTTAACAGGAACAGAAGCCTTGATTTCCCAGAAGTTTACCCTTTCCACCCACACCACTCGCAGACACAGACAGGCAGACAGACAGACAGACACACACACACACACACATACATACACACACCTTCATAAAAAAAAAAAAAAATTGGCTTATTAACAGGATCATCCATATGTTAAAATTTCTGGCATTCCGGCTCAAGCAGTGTAACTTTTACTTAAATGCTCCATAAAAGACATTCTGTCTCCCACTATGCTATGAGTTTATGTTTTATGATTATTAATATAATTTTAACATATAGTACTTAAAGACTATGCTATTTAAACAAAATTGATATTTAAGGTTTTTATGATTATTAGTATAATTTTAACATATAGTACTTAAAGAAGGTGCAGGACTTTAAATCACTTAGGGTCAATGTCCCAGAGCAATGGAGAGTGTGGAAACGAGGTGAAGAGGTGTGTGCAGGCAGGTTGGAACGGGTGGAGAAAAGTGTCAGGTGTGTTGTGTGATAGAAAAGTATCAGCAATAATGAAAGGAAAGGTGTACAAGACAGTGGTGAGACCAGTGATGCTTTACGGCTTAGAGACAGTGGCACTGAAGAAAGGACAGGAGGCAGAACTGGAGGTAGAGGCAGAGATGAAGATGTTGAGGTTCTCTTTGGGAGTGACAAGGATGGATAATCAATAATGAATCCATCAGAGGGACAACCCATATTAGATGTTTTGGAGATAGTCAGAGAGGCCAGATTGAGGTGGTTTGGACCTGTTCAGTGGAGAGATTGTGAATATATCAGTAGAAGGATGCTGAGGTTGGAATTGCCAGGCAGGAGGTCTAGATTGAGGTGAAGACCAAAGAGGAGATTTATGGATGCAGTGAGAGACTACATGAAGTTAGTTGAGGTGAGAGAAGAGGAGGCAGTGGACAGGGTTAGGTGGAAGCAGATGATTTCCTGTGGCGACCCCTGAAAGGGAAAAGCCGAAAGACAAAGAAGGAGATGAGTTCCTACTTTATAAATAACTTGTGTCCGCTGGAACACTTTTGTTAAACCGGACACTTCTAATGTATTTCCTAACATCTGCCTCATGGTCTCTCTGAGCTGTCTGGTTCTTTTAATGCACGGGACAGTGGGGACCAGGGCAAAAAATTTAAATAGACTCTCTTTACTGATAATAAACAGAGACATGATGAGTGCATGTGTGTTTGTCCTGCTCCCTTTGATTCGGGGCCAGCTGGTAAGTGTATCAAGATGTGGCGGACACATCAAGCAATAATTCTAAATAATTCTAAATAAACTATCTTTAAAATTAACTATTTGGGCACTCTGCTTAAACCCACCACCGGGCAGTGCTAGTGCTCTCAAAATGAGGAAAGTCTCTGTATAAATCAGTTGCATAAGCATTTTAAAGCATAAAAATGAAAAAATGCATTTTGAAAATACCTTCATTATCATGTGACTTTTGAGCCTAATTACGGGAGTGTTTTTTGAGTGTGTTATGCATTATTGTAGTGCAAAAGTTCTTCAATAGGAGCGAAGGTAACATTTAATCTATGCCTCAAAGGGCACTGAAATAATGGGATCAGTTGGTTATGAGTATTATAATGACAGGGTATTGCTATAACTTTCAGTAACAATCCACAATATCCAAAACAGTTCGCAAACAGGAGATGGATAATGAGCAGAATAAGCTCAACAAAAACTATTATTATCAAAGCAGCTTTCCTCCAACACACAAGGGAGGAAATGATTCAGCTGTAGATAGATTTTTTTTTTACACTTCCACAGCTCCACATTGTTCCTTTATTGTCCCTTTCTTGCACGCCATCTCTCTTTATTTCTTATAACCACTCTATCTGGCTTTCTTCCATAGCTTCATGCACCTCTATCAGCCCTTCCAGACTGCCTGTTCCATCAATTTCACTTGTTCCAACTATTCAAACCTAGGATGTTTTCTTACCCTTCTGCTTCTCTACTTGTGTTACACAGCAATCAGGAATTAATCAAGTGAGATAAAGTGAAGGAAATCACAACTTTTACTTATCTACCCTCACACCATGGTTTCCAGCAAAGTTCTTATCTGGAGTGAAAGTTATATAAGGCAAACCTGGAAAACTCTGCACATGGTCTTAATGTGCCTCATTGTTCACATTGATCCCTTCAACAACATCCAGACCATTTCATGAGATCTCTTCCACTTAATTTCTTCCGTCAATAATGAGTCAGTAACATCTATATAACAGATTCTCGATCAACTTTGAAGCATTTGTGCCAAACTTTTATTTCCACTGAACTCACCGCATAGGGTCACCCTAGGCTAATACTACCACTCAGTCGGGAGGGCCAAACCGTGTAACGCCAGCCGACCGCATCTTTTTGAACTGCTCGCTCATGCACTGTTTGGCGGCGTAACACACTCGGAGGACAGCGCTATCCACTCCTTCCTCTTACGTGAGCTCACAGACGCCCCTGATTGGCTGTAGACCGGTGATTAATATGGGAGCACCAAGTACCTCTCATCCCTCCCCTCTGAGAGAGCTCGGCCAATCAGCTCTCTCTAGACCTCCGGTGAACCACCACTCGGAGGCCTTATGTCCAAAACTTTGCTGCAATCAAAGCAATTCTGTATGATGTTCTTCATAAAATTATCTGCTAAAAAGAATTATGCAAATACAACACAAGTAATCAAATAAGTTAGAAACCAGGCAATCAATTAAACATAAACTTATATAGGAACAGTCAGAGGAAGAAAAGAAAAAGAAAGAGAGAGAGAGAGAGAGAGAGAGAGAGAGAGAGTGACACATACTCAACAGCCTTCACAGATATACGTAGTATACAGGCCTTGGACTATCCTCTTGCCACACTTCAATAACCAGCTTTGTACCAACATGTACAGACCCTTCTGATCACAAAACTGTGCATCTCATTGCTTCTACACCAGCGGAGGTGTTTAGCTTCATAGGGAAGCACTGGCATTTGAAGAGGATTTGTCATTCTACAATAGTAAAAAAAAAAAAAAACTTGTTAAGGGTTTGATATTGAAACAGTCCCAAGGAAAACACCATCAGATTGAAAGTGGAGAGTATTCACAAATATTTAGCTGTCTTTTAAGTGAAACAGGGCAATACAGTGACCCTGATAAAGCCAAATGGTTATCAGTTTTTGTGAAAGCTGTTCAACGCCTGATGCTTTTCACATTGACGATGGTAGTGAGTCATTCTCTGTTTCCAAACACACCCAGAAACAATAAGTACTTTGTAATAAAATCATGACATTTGTATTATGTAAGATGTAAAACTTGCCAATAAAGGAAAATAATCAGTGACAGGATTACTGTTACCACCCAGAAGTTTATTCAAAATGAAATGATTATTACTTTTATTTACAAATAATTGACACACCCTGTTTTAAACTATATTTATTGTATCAGAAAATCCATAAGCCAGGTTAACACTTGCAAAAACAATACAGCAGAATAAAAAAGGTTCTTTACCAGCTTCTCTTATTTAATATTTAAATATAAAAATTCTTTATCATGGTATACACTATCTTCCTTACTGCACCACCTATAATCATTTGCTCATTTGTGCCCATTGTAATTTATCTACCTCAATATATACTATTCATATATGCAAATTATTCTGCACTATGAAAATTAACAACCTGTATCTGGCCAACAAGCTCAGTGAGTTACTACAGTACTTCCACTGTCATTCAGAAAGTTAAAAGGATGTTCCCGACACCATCCCTGCTAATACCTGCCATTCACACCAGCTCTCCAGATTCAACTCCCCCACTCATCAGAAGAGACAGAAGAGAGAAAGACTCTGAGGTAATGCATAGAGTTGGATGAGCTCATGACCATTCCCAGGTTTTTTCAATTTTAAAATATGAGATCAACTCTAGCAAAACAGTTAATTGAATAAATTATCAATTAATTTTTTTTATAGATTAGGTTAAAATAGCTCAAACACTAGACAAATTGAATGGCAGATACACACAGTACCAGTTAAAAGTTTAGACACAAGTTTGGATAGATTTTCTACATTCTAGAACAATACTGGATTTTTTTTTTCAAAACTATGAAATAACACATATGGATTTAGGTAATAAAGTAACAACACCACCACCAACAGTCAGTTGTTATTTTAAGACATGAAGGTCAGCTGTACAGTCAACCCCTAAAATTCTGTAAATTTTGGATGTGGTAAAAAAAATCCCTATAAATGCCTATTTTTATAGTTTGAACCCTAAATATGCCCCCAACATGCTCTCAAAACATGTTAATTTCATTTCAAACTTAGCTTAATACATGATCCTTAAAAAAATAAAAAGAATGTAAAGGTAAACCCGTATACTGTACTACTACAATATGTCTCCCACGATGCTAGAATGTAAAATACAGATGTTACCTTTATATGTACTGTACTGTATGGTATGCGCTGTCGTCAGGTAAAATCAGCTAAATACAGTGATAATTGCAACTCTACTGTTGCTTTGTGTTCTCTCTACAGTACTAAAAAATGTATATAGTATTATATTTTATATGAAATTTTTTAAATCTGAATTTTCGTTAATATTTATGTTAGAAAATTTGTAAACAATTTAAAATTAGTAAATAGTAATATTGTTCTTAATAGTCTAAAGTTAAAATGCATGACAAATTATATATTGACACGAAATAGCCAGAAATAAATTGCGAAGGATATTTCCGGTTTCCGAGAAATTGCAGAGGTTTCCATTAGTGATGGGAAGTTTGAATCATTTTAGTGACTCAGTTCTTTAAATCTCATTCATCAAAATAAACTAATCTTTTTTTGTCATTTAGTTAATTTCGTTTTTTTGACCAGAAATAAAATATGATATTTTAATATAATAATAAAAATATTATATTTTCAATAAACAGATCCCCAACACGTCTACATACACAAATTTTGGCTATAGTTCCAGTAATGAAAATATTACAATGAAGCTAAGGACATAATATGATGAACAGAATGAGTAGCTCACCTCTCATATCTTCTAGTCTGAGTCGTTCGTTCTTTTGAATTTATTGCACTGCATAGCATCTATGGGAGTCACGTGACAAACGAACGACTAGGACTTGAAAGACTCATTGAGAAGAACCGTTCGATTCTGTTTCCTGTGTACTGCACTTCATAGCGTCTATGGGGGTCACGTGACGAAAGAACGAATGACTCGGACCAAAGACTCAAAGGTATTTTCTGTACATAACCTATGGGGGTATTGCGATGCTTTGCGCATGTGCACCCAGTAGAAAATGAACAAATCACTCTCCGAGATTACTCGAGTCACATTAAAGATTCGTTCAAAAAGAACGAATTGTTCATGAACGACCCATCACTAGTTTCCATGAACAAGTATTAGTTACGTTCTGAAGAAAAGTCTGTGAACGACTGAGGCGGCAAACTCTGAACTTCATGGGGGTCAACTGTAGTTCTTGCAAGTGCATTTGTGTGGCGGACAAAAATTTACAAAAATTTTAATTCCTATTACGCCACCCTGGGTAAGGCCCAGGGACCTTAATTAATTAAATCTCATCTAAAGCAACATAGATTAGTTCACGCAAGAAGCGGCAGGAGACGGGGACATCCAGAAGAATCAATTTTATTACAAAACAACTATTAAAAGACAATTTATGTCAAAAGAAAAATAAAAAGCAATAAAAGGAAAACAATTACTAGGACGAGCAATTCACATAGAATGAACCCATTCAAGGTGAGCAACCTGAACATCCAGAACATCCAGAGCCGAGGCCAGGCAGCAGGACCTAAGGGCACAATCGACACAGCAACCTGCAATCACACTGGTGACTCTCTCACACACACACGTGCCCGCATTCCACACATTCACAGAGAAACCAGCACCAGAATTCCACCGCTGCTTCAAACACCCGGCTCCTGTACCAAGAAGAATAAAATTATATTCTTAAACAAGTACAATCACTCACGAATACAAAAAAAAACAAGGGCTGCCCACCCTTACAGCTGGCCCATAAACACAAAACACAATTAATTAACAACTCAAATATAAATTCACAGCAAAGAAAAAAAAAAGACAACCAACAAGGAAATCCTATTGGCAAAGAAGCCAACTTACTGTACATCAGCACACACTACAGCTAAATTAGACTCCAAGCCAATAGGATTTTTCCCACGCACCTCTCATACATGCACTCTCTCTCTCTCTCTCTCCACACACGCACAGCACATAATAACCCAACAAACACTCACTACACATTCATTCACAAAACCGGGGGATACACCCACACACACAAACACAATGATTTACAACCCGGAAGGGCTGTAAACCACGCGAGCAGGAAGTAAACAAACAAACTAAGCTCTAAGGCAAAGCCTTAAAGCGAGCAGGGCAACAGTAGAGAGAAGCTAAATAAAGAAATTACCGAAATAGAATTTAAATAAACAGAAGGACACTGAGATTTAAACCCAACATGAAATAAATAATAAAAAAACAGCAGGGGCAAAACAACAGCGCCCTCCAGTAATGCTCCTCACGTAGCACCACCACAGATCGCGATGCCACCAGTCTGTTACGTAACAAGATTACAATTAAAACCATTACCAGAAAAACATGCTGCATAAATGCAAACAACTTAAATACATACCGTGCAAGTTGATACCCGAATCTCACCAGAAGGGCAGACAAACCTCCTTCCAGAAAGCTGAGAGCTCAATCAGTCCAGCAGGAAGACAGAAAGTTTACTGGGAGGAACAAACATGTCCACAACACCAAGTAAATGCCCGTATTTGTTGTCTTAAATCAGGTTTGATGGACTCTTTGTAAATACCACAAAAGAAACCCTGCTATAATATGCAAATCCCAACTGAAGCACACACCGCGACTGACATCCTTCCCTGCAAAAAGGGCAACCTCAGCCAAGTACCAGCACAGGGCGTTCGAACCTTCAGCAACGAACGGTGTACCTGCCTTACGTTATCCAAATCATCCACCCGGGCAATGGAATAAACTGAACTGCCGTGTTTACGGGCTCTTACCACCTGAGACATAACTGGGCTCCACAGGTCCTGAATCTTTGACCGACCCCTCACACCAACATTGCGGAGGTAAACCAGCTGACCCTCCAACAATGGGAGTATCCCGTACATGAGAATCATATTGTGGCTTATGACGTTCCGCGGCGGCCCACAAATGTTCCCGTGCCCCTTCAAAGGCCACCTGCTACCGATGCTCTATAACCCACTCATGTACTGTTCATTTCCAACCCCTATTCCTTCCGCTCTTCCTAACAGAAAGTCAAATGGTAGACAGGGCTCCTGACCAAACATTAAATAATACCGCGACTCCCCAGTTGATTTATGAGGAGTGGTATTAAAACAAAACAGAACCTGTGGCAGACATGAGGCCCAATCACGCTTACTAGAGGGAGGCAGAGTACGCAAAAGATCGTGCAAGGTTCGATTAAACCTCTCGCATTGACCATTCCATGCAGGTACGGTGTGGTTTGAGACTTCTCCACCTTATACAACATACACAGCTGCTGTATCAGTGAAGATTCAAAGTTGCGGCCCTGATCGGAATGTATCTGACCAGGGACCCCAAACTTACAGAACCACTCTGCCGTGAGCACTTGTGGCACCGTTTCTGCCCTCTGATCCCATGTAGGAACTGCCAGGGTGTACTTTGTGAAGACATCAGTCATCACTAGCACATTCTCAACACCTGAACTGGACAGTTCCAGCACAGTGAAATGGATGGCCAAACTCTCATTTGGCCTAGCAGCCAGCAAGTGCCCCATAAAACTAGAGGCCACTCGCTGTCCACCCTTGGCAGACTGACACCGCTCACACTCCCTGCACCGATGAGCAACCTCTCTGGACATACCAGGCCAATAGCACCGCTGACGAACCAACTCTGTTGTGTGCTCAATGCCCTGGTGTCCGTGCTCCTGATGCAGCCATATCAAAATACGATTGACGCTCCTCAAAGCTGGGAAGGTTCTTACGCTGCCGAAAACCCAAGATGGCACCGATATCTGGATCAGACTCTTGTAGCGCCACCAACTCACCAGCGGAAAGGCTTGGAAAGACCTGAAGTGCAGCTTGAATAGCCTGATATCCTGGCTGTACTCGTTTTACCTGTTTTACTAATACAGGAACCACGGTAGCTGGTAAAAGCTGCCCCAATCCCTGGCTGTCTGCCGGAGGCTGTCTCAAAAGGGCATCAGCATTACCATTACTCTTACCTGATCTATACAAGATTTCAAAATCAAACACCGCAAGTTGGGCGGCCCAGCGCTGTTCTGTGGCCCCCAGCTTGGCAGAGAACAAATGACTCAGCGGGTTATTGTCCGTAAAGACAATACATTTATGCCCCAACAGATACTCTCTAAATTTCTGTCATTGCCCACTTAAGCGCCAAAAACTCCAGCCTCATTGAGCTATAGTTTACCAGATTATGCTCTGTGGGTCGCAAACTACGGCTGGCAAAAGCAACAGGCCGGAGCTTTCCTTCTTGTTCCTGAGAGAGGACAGCCACTAGACCCCGGTGACTAGCATCAACCTCAAGGATGAAAGGCAAGGAAAAGTCTGCGTATGCAAGAATAGGTGAAGCTGTGAGCTTCTCCTTCAAATTGTCAAAACTCTTTTGGCACTGCTCAACCCATGCACCGACAAAGCTTGGACCTACTGGTTTCTTATGCCTACCTCCCACAAACTCAGCAACCAGCTTATGCTGGGGGGCTGCCAACTCTACAAACCCCTCCATATCCGGCTATAGTAGCTGGCGAAACCTAAAAAGGAACGGTGCTCTGTTACATTACCTGGATGACTCCAATTCGCCACTACTTCCACTTTACTTGGGTCAGTAGCCACCCCTTGAGAGGACATCACATGACCCAAGTACCTTACTTGATGTTTGAAGAACGCACACTTCTCCAGCTTCGCTTTAAGACCTTCACGCTTCAACCGGTTCAAAACCACCTCCAACTGTTCCAAATGCTGAGTTACCAAAGAGGAAAAAACCACAATGTCATCCAGATACAAAAGCAATGATTGGTGCCGCTGATCACCAAACTATCTTTCCATCAACCGTTGGAAAGTACTGGGAGCATTACAAAGCCCGAACGGCATCCTATTCCACTCAAATAACCCGAATGGTGTACAAAAAGCAGTTTTGGGCCAATCTCCCTCAGTCACAGGGACTTGATTTTACCCGCTGGCCAAGTCCAAAGTGGAAAACCAGTGGGCCCCGGTCAGAGCGTCCAATGTTTCCTCTATGCGACGCAGAGGAAATCGTCTTTCCTGGTCTTTGAATTCAACTGGCGGTAGTCCACACACATGCGTAGGCTACTGTCTTTCTTCTGCACTAAAACAATGGGAGACGCATAAGGACTACAACTCTCTCTAATTATCTAACCATCCAGCAACTGGTTAATGTGGGTCTTCACCACATCGTACTCTGAGGGGGGCAGAGTACTCTGAGCGCTTATACTGCTGCCGAACTGGGACATCATCTGTGAGGGGAATATCATGCAAGATCAGATTTGTGCACCCTAAATCATTATCATGAGTGGAAAACACGAACTGATAACTCCGTAACAGGGCCCTAACCTCACCTCGCTCCCTCAACTCCAAAGCAGATAAGTCAACTGATTCGATTTGCTCCTGCAACAATAGTTCCACCGCACAGCCTTGGTAGCACACACTAGCAACCACATCCTTGGCCTCGGTCACCCCTGAAGGTAGACTTGAAACATACACACCCTGTAGGCTACCTAATAGGGTCTTTGGGTACAGTGCTACATCTACAACACCTACATTCACAACCGGGATGTAGGCAGTACCTCGAATCACTGGCACTAGGGAAGGCGAGGCCAACAAGCCAGCCAGGAGTCCCGATGGAGTCGGGTGCCCCCGGAACACTGTTCAGAACAGGTAGCCGTAATGCTCTTCATGGTACCACCTGGCACACGGCATGGACGGCGCCCACGCACCCTTGCGTTGCCGATCTGTCCAAACATGGACTAGGATTTAACCCCATGACAATGCTGCAAGGCTTGCATCACTGCACCAGGAACCTCTACTACCGGTGGGGAGTTGAACAAAGCCAGGCCATGTTGGCTGAAATGATCCCGGTAGCACCGGCTCAACACGTTCATCCTCAGTACCACCGATACCTGGGCACACATGTTTTCAGGTGGACACCATAGAACCGGTATTGATTAGACAAGCAACCGAACTGCCACCAAAACTGACCATCAACTGCGGGCAGCCAGACATTAAACAAGCCAGTGAATAACTACTAATTAACTCATCCGAGCCCCCAATTTCCCCGTCCGAGCTACGACTCAAAAGCTAGGTGGGTACTAGTTTCCCGAAGGCTGGCTTGACCGACACTGCCCCTCCACAGGCAATGACACAGTAGGCACAGAGGGTAACGGGCCGGGCAGTGGAACATCACATTCCCTGGCAAAATGGCCAGGTTGGCGGCACCGCTTACAAATCACTGACCCATACCCTGAAGGACAACTTTGCGGACGCACCTCCTGAAACTGAGCAAAACTTTGAGTCAGCTGGTTCAACTGATGCTGCTGGACCTTTAACATCCATTAATTCAGCTCCGGAGACGAGGATTCACTCGCGTGTAAACGCTGTTTCCCCCCACCCATACTGGATCCCATAGGAAAGCGGGACTGACTGGCTCCGAGCTCACACTCCCAGGCATACCCTCCTGCTCCCACCTAATTGCCTCACTACGCACGCCTAACAAGGTGGCATGTGGTTGACGATGAACTAATTGCTTAAGCTCGCTTAACTTTCTCCATAAGACCCATCAAAGCAAGGGAGAACTCTAATAAACTCTCCCCCTCCAATTGTCTCCTGGACAAAAAGGCTTCCTGTAGTGCTACATGGGACTGCGAACAACCAAAGACTTCACGCAACGCGAGAAAAATCTTATTTGGATCCCCTCGTTCAAGATCGGAACGATACCTGATCTCCTCCCGTGCCTCCCCCTCTAGGTAGTCAACCAAAAACAACGCCTGGTCTAAAACCAACAAATGGTGAACCCAAATACATGCCTGCACCTCCTCAATCCATTCATCAATACCAATCCCTGACTTGCCGTTAAACGTAGGACATTTACGGTCCCTAGGTACAAATACCACCCTCTCCGACTGGCTAGCACCCACAACGACTGGATGAGGTGTGACAGGCGCTACATCGGCCGCCTCCACAGATGCCGCAGTAGGGCCAGGCAACACAAGGAGCCGCTCTTGGCGCAGCCTCTCATTGTCTGCCTTCAACTGGGCCACAATTTCTTTAAGTTCTTGAAGTTCCTCCTCCATGTTTAAATCACCACTTACCACTCAAGAGCAAAACCACGGCAGGAGACCCAATGGATAGGGGATGTATTCTCCACAAACCAAGAGCAACAAGGAAATCCTATTGGTAAAGAAGCCAACTTACATCTGCACACACTACAGATAAATTAGACTCCAAGCCAATAGGATTTTTCCCACGCGCCTCTCATACATGCGCTCTCTCTCTCTCCACACACATACAGCATACAATAACCCAACAAACACTCAATACACATTCATTCACAAAACCAGGGGATACACACACACACACACACACACACACACACAAACACAGTGATTTACTGGCTGTAAACCACGCGAGCAGGAAGTAAACAGAAACTAAACTCTAAGGCAAAGCCTTAAAGCGAGCAGGGCAACAGTAGAGAGAAGCTAAATAAAGAAAATACCGAAATAGAATTTAAATAAACAGAAGGACACTGAGATTTAAACCCAACATGAAATAAATAATAAAAAACAGTTCCCTCATTCTGGGAAGCTGAGAGCTCAATCAGACCAGCAGGAAGACAGCAAGTTTACTGGGAGGAACAAACACGTCCACAACGCTAGATAAAAGCCCGTATCCATTGTCTTAAATCAGGTTTGCTAGACTCTGTGTAAATACCACAGATGAAACCCTGCTATAATATGCAAATCCCAACTGAAGCACACACCGCGACCTCAGCCAAGTATCAGCACAGGGCTTCCAAGTGCCATTCGGGATATAACAAAATGCAGCGAAGGAAAAAAGGGGGCGGGACCCATAGCTCCAAGCCACCTTACCAACCGTCTTATATAGGATTACACGAACCCACGACAGGACAATCAATTAACAAGCAGCCAACCAGAAAACAGGTACGAAGCGCTTCACTTATCCTGCCACATTTGCAAAACCCATCAAGCACCATGATTAAACTGTCTCTCATGAAGACCATCACAGGAAAGCAAGACCAAAACCTACCTCTGCTGCAAAGGAGAAGTTCATTTAGAGTTACCAGCCTCAGAAATCACCAATTAACAACCAGCACCTCAGATTAGAGCTGTTATGAAGGCTTTACAGAGCATAAGTAGCAGACACATCTCAATATCAGTTGTTCAAAGGAGGTTATTGCATATTTTTCTATGCCTGCAACATTGTTTTAGAATATATAAAGAAAGAAAAATCAGGAAAGACCATAGAAAGTGTGTCCAAAATTTGATTGGTCATGTAAAACAAGCCAGCTTCACACAATGACCAAAATGACCAATGAAGGTGCAGCAACAACAGTGAAGCCGCACTCCCTTGAGTTCCCAGAAGACCTGCATCTGAAATGGCTATTCAAAAAAACAGCAGCAGCAGTGAAGCCCTGCCCCTGAGTACCCACAGGAGGTTAAGATTCAATTATTTGTCACATGTAGCTTACATCACAGTAAAATATGTTTTTCACATATCCCAGTTAAGGTCTGTAGGATTACAAATTTATAAAATGTTAAATCTAGCTTACAACTTAATAATATATAAACTGAAAGAGTTATGTACTGTACATTTGGTTTTACATTTTGAGGTAAAGATGAGGACATTCTAAGAAGATCAAGTCTGGTAGCCCAGGTGTCGGAGACATTAACCTTTTGTTTTTATGTACTTCCTCATCACTGGGTGCGGTCCCAAGGTAAATGTAAATGCTTATCTCAAGGCCAGGCTGTGCCTTTGTCTCTATGATAATGTGAAGGTCTTGGTGATACTGTCAGGCTGATTAAATTAGCACCTATGCATTTGAAAGACATTTTTATGCTGATAAGATCAGGGCTGGGGAACTTCCGTTACAAGGCTGATTCCTGTACTACACTATGCTTTATTTAGATTATCTCCACCTCTTTGTTCCCCTTCCCCTTGAAAAGTAGAAACTCTCCAGAGCTGAGTTTTAGTCAGACTTGGATGACTACAGCAACGCATGGCGAGTTCTCAGTAAAGACTATCTTCTGCTTGAAAGATATCCCAATGTCTTCTGGTCTCTGATTCGACAAAGGAAAAAGTTCCCAACAGGTCAGAGTTGCAGGGTTAGCCAAGACAGCCGTGGAGCAGACAGGGTTAAGGGCCTCACTCAAGAGCTCAGCAGAGGCAATCTTGGCAGTGCTGGGTCTCAAACCCACAACCATCTGATCAGAAACCCAGTAGCATACAGTCTACTTATAACTATTTGAGCCACCACTGACCCTGATGTTTTCTCAGAACGGGCCAGACAGTTAATTTAACTAACCAGACTAATAATTTAAAAAAAGAAATAACAAATATAAACCAGTGTGAGTTTATATTTGTATTTTGCTTGTGTCGCTGGTTGTGCTTTTTTCTCTGTCTCTGCTTGTTGCTCTGCTGATGGTGGGATGGGGTGTGTCAGGACCCGCCCACTTCAATTGGTTTGCTGCAATACTTTCAGACTTCAGTGCTGCAGACTGTGCCTTTGCTTGTTGTTTATACTGAGATCGATGTGAAACTTGTCCCGAGTATGACCCCTTTGCTCTGTAGAGTCAGGTAGTAAGGGTAGTGTGTGGTATTTCTGTTTCTTTTCTTTTGGTGCATTATTAGGTATTTCACTTTGGGTCTACAGTAGCTAGAGGGAATTTTTGTTTATTGTTTCGGCTTTGTCGGCTTCTGAAACTTTTAGCCACTTTTGGGGGATTTTCTTATTCACTTTTGTTGTAAATAAACACAAATGCACTATTGGTCTCACTTTTTCTATTTATTTATTTATTCTAAACTTCTTTTTTCTTCTTTTTTTCTTCTGTTATGGCCCGACCTAGACTGTGGCTTAACACCCAGACACCTTGTTTCAAGACTGCAGTCTAATTAACGAGTAAAACGCCACCAACAACTTGCTTTTTTTTTTATACTGAAGACACTCAGCTGCACTCACTTCAAACACAAAACTTAACATGGCACCTATAAAAGGCATCAAATTCAGACTTCTGAAGAAAATGCAGGATGCAGACTCCTAACTTGTATACGGCAGAAACTGTGATAGTACAAGGCAACAAGTATGCCACACAGAAGTTTGCGAAGGCCCTACCCTCTCTCAAATGCCACTGTCCCGATGATACACCGATCCCATACTCTTTTACCCCTGAACTACTGTACACAGCACAGAGAAAGGTACAGAGAAGTGTGAAAAGCTGAACAAGACCCCTCCACTAAGTTCACTCTTTCACACCACTGTGGCTGAATTTCCCTAACTATGCTCTGTTTCTTCCCCCTTGATGTTGACTCCATGTGGGAGCATTTGCTTATTTTGACTGGGTTTTGGGTTTGGCTTTTGTGAGGTTTTTTTCAGGGTTGGGTGGTCATGGGAAGAAGGCATAAAGAGTGAACATAAACTTAAACTGGCAGAGTGCAAAAAGTAGGCAAAAAAAAGAACATGCACGCCTTAAAACTGAACTGATTCAATTCAATTCAATTTTATTTATATAGCGCTATTTTAACAATGGTCACTGTCTCAAAGCAGCTTCACAAAAATTATAATTTTTTAGAAAAGAAAATAATGCTAAAATAATTTTTTAGAATGCTTCCACAACCCTTTCCTCTGTCCTTAAACATCAACCACATTGACATTGCACAACCCATGTTCAGCACTTCACAGACCACCCGTGAAGCCTCCCAGACAACATCCCCTCTGCCACAGCAAACACCATGTACCTCATAGCTTACTAACAAACAAACAAACCTGACATGCTCACAAACCACCCAACCCTGCAAAGGACCGGACAGAAAAAGCCCACAAACATTCCACAACTCAACGTTACAGAACTACCAACCAACCAACCACGTCTCTTTTCAACACTGACACCACCATCCTTATAGATTCAAATGGGAAATTTCCACAGGAGGACAAACTTTATCTAAAACACAAGATAGAACAGAGATGTGCAACAAATCCTTAAAAAAAAAAAAAAAAGTGAGCATTTTTTAAGTGAGCCAAGCTAGATGTACAGGCAGGAACAAGTTGGAGCCCTGGTGTGCAGAGCTGCAGAGACATTCCTCAGCTCCAAATAATTACATTCACCCTACTAATGTACTATGCAAAGACTTCCACCCGACTACCAAACACAGAGTAAACACAGATATCACCAAATGACTTGCACCTCAACACACATCCTGTTTTTAACTATATTTATTGTATTAGTTATATTTATTGTATCAGAACACCTATGAGAATGTTATCAATTGCAAAAACAGTACAGCAAATACAAAGGTTGTATACAAAGGTCTGACAAAAACAAAGTTTAACTATATCAATGACTACACTATATGAACAAAAACATTCATTTTAATGTTTAACCTGTAAACTATTGAATTCAAGTGTTTCAATCAGGCCCCTTATCTCCAGTAACGGCAATCTTAATGCTTCAGCATACCAAGACACCTTGGACAATGCTATGCTCCCAACTTTTTGGCAACAGTCTATTTTGTATTCCAACATGACTGAGCCCCAGTGCACGAACGACTATAAAGACATGATTTGATGAATTCCGTGTGGAAGAACTTGACTGTCCCACACAAAGCCCTGACCTCAACCCTACCCAGCACCTTTGGGATGAACTGGAAAAAATATTGCGAGACACGCCTTCTCGTCCAACATCAGTGCCTGACCTTATAAATGCTCTACAGAATGAATGGGCACGAATTCCCACAGAAACACTCAAAAATCTTGTGACAGCCTTCCAAGAAGAGTGGAAGCTGTTATAGCTGTAAAACGGAGACCAACTCCATATTGAAGTGTATGTATTTGGACACAATGTCATTGCAGGTTTGGCCAAAAACCTTTAGTGCCTTGCTAAAGCTATATTTTTTTGAAGACTCATTAAAACTGGCCGTATCCCTACTCCTGATATACTGCCAAGACAAACAATGATGAATCGCTGGCTAAATTTATCCAGCCATACTGACACATTATGAAAGACTAGATAATGCTGTTTATCATTAGATATTACAGATTTTTTTTCAGTTACAGCTGTTCTTTAAAAGACTTTTCACACACCTTACACTTCATCAACACTGACACTGCCATCCTCATCGACTCAAATGGGAAATTCCTAGAGGGGGACAAACTTTTTCCAGGACACACGATATCTAAAATATGGTGTCCAAGGGCAGAACAGGAATGAGTCAGAGCCCCGGTGTGCAGAGCTGCAGAGACATTCCCCGACTTCAAAAGAATAACATTCACCCTCCTACCACGCAAAGACTTCCACCTGACTACCAAACACAAATATTACCATATTATCTAGCTCACCACTCCAGCAACATACCCCATCATCTGTACGAACATGTCCACTTAAATAAACACAATGTCAAGGAGTTTGCCATACAAAAAGCAAAGACACAGCACAGCCTTAACCAGCATAGCCAGTCTCACCCTGCACAGCGGTCCCAACTCAACCAGATTTGCACCAACCAGACCAGCATTTCAACATCCTTCAGTCCTATCAACAATGAGATTAGTGAGATCAAACAGCAAGTCCTCTACATATGAAAAATAAAGTTACAAACTTTTGAAGATACGAACATGAGTTCATGCATGTTCAATTGCAGAAGTCCGGCGTACATTGTCATGTGCATGCAGCCTGCATACCAGGATAGCCGGAAGCAAGCATAAAAGCAGTGGCGATGAAGCTGGTACTGCTAAGAAGCACCAAGAACACAGTGTTATTTTTCACACAAAAGTGAAAATAATTGAGAGGGATGGAGCGAGGTGAAAAGATGGCAGACATTGATCGTTCTTTTAACATGAACTTACGAACGCATTCTCAGAACGGAATATGTTTATATGTTGGGAACTTACTGTACTGTACATCTGCAATAGACTCATATAAATAACTCATATTACGCATAAGCTAAAATACCATGGAACATCTCTCATAGACCAAACAATTGCCACAATATGACAATAACTAAAATAATGTAATAACTAAAAAACAAACGAGATGACTCTTTACGAAGAAACACATTTTGCTCACCTCTTCGGAACGGTACAGTGGATTACATAATAACAGATTTAGACCCACTCTCCCTTAGTGCATTCACTGTTAAACCACCAACCCTACTGTCTGATCACAGACAAATTACTGTGTTCATTAAAAAGACAGAATCACACCAATTCTACAAAATGTCAGAAAACAGCACAGAAGAGATCCAGAGAGCCACTCAGAGCCAAAAAATGCAAATACACACAGAAACAGCTGACACTAATCAAAGAGTCACCAAACATACACCAATTCTGGGAGAATTGAAACAAACTTATAAAAGAGAGCATGACGACGTTACCATTCACAATGAGGATATCTCAACAACGTTTCCAAGTACTTGTTAAATCCGACACAAACACAAAAGAAAATCTCATCAAGAGAAAGTTTGAGGAACTAGAATAAAGACAATCAAAACCCTTTAGACTTCCTGATGACTGAACAGAAACTTAAAGACAAAATGAACACACTAAAAACAAAGAAAGCCACAGGACCTGGTAACAAAATGGTATATACGAAATTCCAAACGGCCTTCTTATAACTCTTTAATCTGGTTCTGAGTGTGGGTTTCTTCCCTGAATTCTGTGTTATATAAATGGCTAATAACATAATAATTTGGGGCATTTACAGTATGTGAACAGTAATCTGGGAAAGGTCATGTCCAGCATATTCTCAAATATTTAAAAAAGTTGTGTAGATGGTGCAGTAAATCATACAGTCTATACACAATGAACAAGTGCTCAGAGGAGTGTGGAGTGAGACAGGGCAGCCGTTTAAGTCAAACACTATTTAATAAATATTGACATAAACATATTGGCCACTGTCCTAGAGCAATCTCAAACCACATTTAAATGAGGTACACACGAGACTGAACGCTCCAAAAATTATACCTACTAAGGACTAACAATTTGCTCCATAGCAGACTTTAAACTGGCAGTGAGGAAGGCCCAGGAGGAGGTTTATGGATGTGGTGAGGGAGGACATGCGGTTTAAGAGAAGATGTGGAAGACAGAGTTACTGTAGATGAAGACA
This sequence comes from Clarias laeviceps, assembly GCA_030014305.1. Lineage (NCBI taxonomy): Eukaryota > Metazoa > Chordata > Actinopteri > Siluriformes > Clariidae > Clarias > Clarias laeviceps. The sequence continues at coordinate 8,656,200 of JAQMYJ010000017.1, forward strand.
AATAGTCCGTTGTGGCAACCCCTGGGAGCAGCCGAAAAGAAGAAGAAGAAGAAAATAAAAATACAAAAAGGGCAATCAAATTCTGGAAAAATCTAAAAGTGAGTGACCCACAGTCACACCATTATAAAGCTCTGCAAAAAGAGTTGAGTTCCCAGAATTCTGGACTCAATGGCTAATAACACCATAGAAGTAGAGATAAATTCGACCCAGATAATTAGAGGCATTTGCGTGAACGGTAATCTTGGGAAAGGTCACATGCAGCTTGGAGCAAAACATGGAAAGTAAGCTATTTGAGCTATTGGGAAACCCAAACTAAACTGCAGAGTAAGATGCAGCATCATCTGGTTCTAAACAGACAGTACAGCACGGCAGACTATATGAGCAGGGTGACCGACTTAGAAATACCTTGACGAAGTACAGACTCGGCGAGCACCGTCTGGATGTAGATACCGGACGACAAGGCCAGTCCTGGCTGCCCCGAGAGTGTGGTACACACTCAATAAATTGGAGACAGAGCTGCATTTCCTTACTGAATGCCTTAAATATCACCACATTTGCACTGAATTCTTCATATTCTTCCCAACTTTATCTGCCTCCCTGAGCCCAGCAAACTACACTACCTACTGGGGGGATCACAGTACGCACACACACATACAGTACATACATACCACCAGGTAAGGGGCAGTGAGTGACCACATCACATCATATTAGTTCAACCAAAATCGTACTAAATCAAACTTCTCAAAAGTGTCTTTGTCCTAGAGATTGACCAAATGTGTAAGGGCATCTAAGACCAAATGTGTAAGAAGTTCTAACAATACATTGGTGTCATCTGCTTTCAGATGACACACAAAACACAAGGGATAGCTTCACCACATTTGTACAAAACGTAAAAGCATACACTTTGTATCACCTATCGTAGTTGAGTCAGACATACATCAGTCAATAAATCTATTCCTCTGCTCTGCTTGTAAAATGTGAATGTACTGTAGTGTCTGTTTTTCACTCCACCTACAGTAGGATCACTATGCTGACCAGCTCTCTCCTGTTTTCATGGACATTTTTTTTTTTTAATTATATTTTTATCAGAACAAGGTACATTGAAAACATTCAGTATGAGAAACACTGTCAAAGGAATTCATTTTTCGCTTTTTACACACAAAATCAAAACCCACATAGAACTGAACAAAACAAAGAAACAAACAAAAAAAAAAAGGATACAAAACTGTCTTGGGGACAAAGATGAGGGTTCAAAGTTGGAGGAGTACATTCTTCTCGATATAGATTATTAAAGGATCCCATGTTTTGTAAAATGTTCTAGTTGATCCTTTGAGAAAATATTTTATTTTTTCGGTTTTTAGAAATGACATTATATCATTAAGCCATAGTGACAGTTTAGGTGTCATCGGTGATTTCCATTCTAAAAGAATTCTTCTTCTAGCTATTAATGTTGCAAATGCCAAGGCATTTTCTTCTTCTTTAGTTATATGAATGTCGTCACCTGTGACACCAAATAGAGCCATTATTGGGTTAGGGTGAATTCTTAAATTAAATGCAGAGTTTAAAATGTCAAATATTGAGAGCCAAAATTGTCTCAGTTTAGAACATGACCAGAACATATGGGTTAAATCAGCCTTGCTTGCATTACAACGATCACATGTTTCATCTATACTTGAGTATATTTTAGCCAGTTTGGTTTTACTATAATGAATACGGTAGAAAACTTTCATCTGAATCAAACTAAGTCGTGCACAAGAAGAAGTCCTATTTATTCTGTCAACGGCTTTATCCCAGGTGTCACTGGATATGTCAATTCCTAACTCTGCTATCCATTCCGTTTTAATCTTACCAATTGATATATTTTTAAGTGTCATAATAAGGTTATATATTCTGGAAATTAGGCCCTTGAGATGTATAGGGGCCTTAAGAACTAGGTCCAGTCTCGATTCAGAGGGCACTTGAGGAAACTCAGAGCAATGGGCCTGAATAAAGTGACAAAACCTGAAGAAATCTAAAAAAGTCAAACTTTTGGAGATTAAATTTTTGTATCAGATCATTGTAATTAGCAAAAATGTTATCAATAAAAAAGTCACCACATTTAGCTAAACCAAGGTGCTGCCATTGCTCATAAGTAGCGTCTAGCCTGGCAGCTGGGAAAAGATGATTATTACATATAGGGGTTTCCAAGGAAAAGTTTGTAAGTTGAAATGTTTGTCTAAATTGATTACATATTCTGAGGGTTGAAATTACAACTGGATTCGAGGAAAACTGCGAGGGTGAGAATGGTGATTTCATTGTAATCAACACTGCCAGTGATGATGATTTGCAAGATTTTGCCTCCACTTCACACCATTCTGTATGTGAAGACTGAAACCAATAAATAACTTTTTGCAGATTTCCTGCCCAGTAATAATTTAACAAATTTGGGAGAGCCACCTTCCTTTTTAGGTCTTTCAAGAAACTCTCTACATATCCTTGGCTTTTTGCGCCCCCCCATATAAAGGAAGACAGCAGCCTATTGGTTGACTGAAAGAAGGATTTTGGCAAGAAAATTGGAAGACTCTGAAACAAATATA
>JAQMYJ010000017.1:8662449-8689281 GCA_030014305.1 Clarias laeviceps
CACTGTTCAAACATACATATGTTACCTACAGTAGGTATTTGTTTCAAAAGCTTTATGTTGTGAAAAAAGTGAGATTAAGAAATTTGTGTTTCTTGTTTCTTAATTTGCTTTTTTGTAAAGATATTTAGTTTTATTGATTCATTTTATTTTATTTATGTCATTAATTTTAGTATTTGGAAATGTCAGAAATCGTAACATTTTTTATCATTTTGCTTACATAATAAAAAAAAAAAAAGAAATCGTCCTTTACGATGAAACAGTCACTCAGTACTTGTGTATCTTTTCACTGAATACTTTTTTACTCTTACTTGAGTAATATTTTGGATGACTACTTTTTACTTCTACTTGTGTTATATTAATTTAAAAGTACAGCTACTCTTACTTGAGTACAATTTTAGCCTCCTCACTTTTGACCACATTACCTCCGATCCTCCAGCACTGCTCGGCTGGTCCCGCCATATCTCAGAGATCGAGGAAGACATGCATCTAGACTCTTTTCTGTTCTGGCACCTAGGTGGTGGAATTAACTTCCTCTAGATATCACAATCTTTAAACGACTTAAAATGACTTAAGACATATCTTTTTCTTCAACACTTGGGTTAAGCCAGCAGTGTTTGACTGATGGTACATAACTTTAATAGATGGTAGATGGTACCTAGTAACCCATTGTAAGGATCTATCCAATGATGAAAATTTAAGTACTTTTAGTATACATTAAGGTAATTAACATTTTAAAATATGGCCATATATTCTGCCCATTTTTGCTCCATCAGCTGCCAAAGAAGCAACAGTTGGATAAAGCATTGCATGTTACCATAGACAGCCAGCCCTATAAAAAATCTATAATCTTATGGATAACATTAAATATTAAATTGATCACATTTGATTTATACACAGCCTGGCTAAAATTATACTGTAAGTTGCACACTCTAACTTTTTGTTGGACTGCCTTTTGCCTTGATGACAGCACACATTCACTGGGCATAGTTAAGACAAACTTGTGCAATGTTACCACATTGTTTTCGGTCCAGAAATACTGTAATTTTTGGCCAAAATCTTGTATTTAAAACAGGAGAGTCCAACTTCTTCATAAAGTCATCTCCAGCATATATGCAATGACATTCAGTGTGGTTAGGGAGAAAATGATTCCTCATGCTCCCAGAACCACTCTTTCAAAATTGCCTGGAGTCCTGGAATATGCCTGTGCAATCAGGGATTGTGATGGGTCGTTCATGAACGACTCGCTCTCTTTGAGCAAATCTTTAATGTGACACGGAAGAATGAGTAAAAAATCGGTAGGTTATGTACAGGGAACAGAAATGAGTAGTTACCTTTGAGTCTTTTGGTCCGAATCGTTCGTTCTTTTGTCACGTGATTCCCATAGATGCTATGTAGTGAAGTAGATTGAAAAGAATGAACGATTCGGACTAGAAGATATGATGTGTGAGCTGCTCATTCTGTTTATCATAACATGTCCTTAGCTGCATTGTAATATCTTTGATACTGGAACTAGAGCCAAAATTTGCATATGTAGACGTGTTGGGGATCAGTTTATTGAAAATGTAACATTTTATTTTATTACTGATCAAAAGAACGAAATGAACTAAATGACTCGTTCATTTAGTTCATTTTGATGAACGAGATTCAAAGAACCGAGTCACTAAAATGATTCAAACTTCCCAATCACTAATCAGGGAAGAAAAACTCCATAGATCTGATGACCTGGTCATTCAGTTCATTCAGTTTATCAACTGTGTTTTGTCATTGTATAACATGTCATTCTATAACCTGCCTGACTAAAGCACCCCAAATCATAACACTGCCCCTAGAAGTCTCCCTTCATGCTTTTTCCTTTTCATGCTGAATGGGGTCAGTCTGAACTCATCAGACCACATGACCCTTTTCCATTGCTCCAAAATCCAATCTTTATGCTCCCTAGCAAATTTAAGTCTTTTTTCCCTCAATTGGTTTTCTTATGTTCACACAGCTGTTTAGTCCCAATCCTATGAGTTCATGTTGCATTGTGCATGTGGGAATGCTCTTACTTTTCACTATAAAAGCTCCGATATCAATTTTTTTCTTTTATTCATACTTTTTACAGTGCAACTTCATTAAAAGGTAATCTCTGATCATAGTCATTTAGATTTCTTTCAATATGTTGACTGTTCAGCAACATAGTTCCAAGTTGTAACGTGTTGAACTCTTTGCTGGAGGTACTGTAGGCAAATAATTTGGTGCTTCCAGGGCCCTAAACATGGGTGAACATGGGATACATGTTCTGACATGGTTGTTGAAGATATGAGAAGCTGTACACTGTATGAATTAGAGTTAAAAGTATTCTTGTCAGCTGAAACACACTAATCTCTGCAGAAAGTATACAATTAACGCCTTTGAATGATTTGCTTATAGTAATACAAAAGCTGCCTTTTTGGTCAGACATTATAAATTCATCGTTCCTTGACCGGGGAAATTGTGTTAGACCTGACCCGACGTTATTCATACAGTATGGTGTAGTGGCAGTGGGTAGCCTTATGGTGGCATCATTAGTCTTTAAAAATGGAGCAAACACTGAAAAATTTGGATGCTGCACAGGCAAGGTGTAAGCATGATATAGTGTTTTGAATACATTATTTTATATATTGTATTATACATTGTTTTTGTTTTTCACGTATTTTTGGTAAATCCATCTAAACATTTCTCTAGCAGACATTAGTGAATTCTGTACATTTCAGTAAGAATATTAAATGTTATATTGCATATAAATTTGTGCATTATATAATATACTGTATAGGCAAATATACAATCAGAGAGACAGACACAAACACACTGCGTACAAACAGGAAAGCTGAAGCTGTAAGACACAAAGCTGCAGCGCCCCTGTGCCTATCTACATGAGAAATACTGTACCACTAAATCATGCCTAAACCCAGTTACAGAGAGTTACAGTAAAATATACACGTTCAAGGTGGTGCAAACAGTAGCTATTTTACTTCCTACTGTCACTCTGGGGTCAATTACAAGTTTAATTTATTGGCAATTCCTGTCTGGTTTCCTTCCTTGATTTCCAAAAACATAGTGGCTCTGAAGGTACTTGCCCCTCAATTGTGCAAGATGCCATGAAATTGGTTATTGTTCCATCCAGGGGGTGTTCCCGTCTCATGCACAATGTCTCATTCTCACACATTCTACCAGTCTCATTCTACTACGTACAGTATCCTGTTTAGGTTCACAGGAAGCCTGGAACCTATTCCAGTGGACTTAGGGCATGAGGCATCGCAGGGCACACACACACTCATTCACACTCTATGGGCAATTCGGGAACGCCAATTAGGCTATTCTGCAAGTCTTTGAACTGTGGGAGGAAACCGGAGTACATGGAGGAAACGCCCCAAGCATGGGGAGAACATACAAGTAGGTGGGACATGAACCTTTGACCCTGGAAGTGCAAGGCCACAGTACTAACCACTTCGCCTCTGTGCCACCTAGAGTTGGACTCATTCATCAATATAAAGCTATGTTTAAATCTTAAAGTCAAACTAAACTAAGACTTTTGTGTGTAATGCACAGTCATGACAAAGAATCAGAAATCTCGTTTTTGTGGACCCCCACCTAAGAAAAAAAAATATATAAATAAAGATTTTAATCAGGCGGCATGGTGGTGTAGTGGTTAGCACTATCGCCTTGCACCTCCAGAATCCAGGCTCGATTCCCATCTCCGTGCACATGGAGTTTGCATGTTCTCCCCGTGCTTGGTGGGTTTCCTCCAGGTACTCTGGTTTCCTCTCACAGTCCAAAGACATGCAGATTAGGCTAATTGGCATTCCCAAACTGCCTGTAGTGTGTGCCGTGCGATGGATTGGCACCTTGTCCAGGGTGTACCTCGCCTAGTGCCCTAAGCCTCTTTGGATAGGCTTCAGGCCCCCCGCGATCCTGAATACAGGATAAAGCGCTGTAGACGACGATGACTATGACGATGACGACAATAACTCAGTCAATCATGAATCAACATATTAGATTTTGCAAAATTTCTTACAGTGAAATGGAAAATACAGTTAGTATCAAGTACTGAAAGGAACTTGGCAAGACCATATTATTGCATTGTTAATCAGATGAAATCACTGACTACTTTCAGTTTAAGACAAATGGACCTCGGAATATTTCACCATCTAATGAGTTGATTGATTAGTGGCTTTCTCAAGGCACTACTGTTTTAAATGCCAGCTATAGTGAATAGACCGGAGAACTATCAAAGTCATCCTTTCCTCAACATGCCACTTATATAAAAAAACAATATGCCTTATTCAGGTATGAGTCAGAAAGAGCAAAATGTCCTGCTAAAAATAGTACCAGTGTTACCTGCATTATCCGAATGGAAGATATTTACTTACTCAAGATTAAACTTTTGCTTTAAGAATCAGGGACTTTACAAATTTGACTAATCACAACAATGACTGTGCAGTTGGGATTAAATGGAACTTTTGCTGTTATTGTTGTTGTATAGTAAGCTATAGTAAAAGTGCCTGTGATGGAATTTTTGAACAATAGAAAATAGTTGGTTACTCATGCCTGAAATTTTTGACTGTAAAAACATCCACAACTATTTCGCAGGGAAAACCTGCTATTGCAGTCAGTGATTAGGATCTCAAACAGTGTGTTGCTGTCATAATTTATCTGGTGTGTTATATTGTTTGTATTGTGAGAAAAAACAAAAGCCTGAACATTTATATCCAATGCATGCAATATTGTAAACCAGATCAGATAAATTGTTCTTACCAGAGAGGATCGAAGAATCCTGATGTTTAAACTTTATGTACTTATGTAAGTTTGTAAGATTGTACCATCTGTGTAGTTAGACATGTTGCAAATTATGTAAATTTATTGAGTAGAATTAGTTTTTTGACCAGTGTTTGTGCATACATACAGTATATTTATGATTCCGCTCAGACTAAGGACATTTTAGATATTTTTAGAATTCCAAAGTTCAAAAAAAAACCCATAAACGATTGTTGTTAAATTAGTATTGCTACTTATTTATGAGTACCTTTCATCGATCTTTTATTTTTTTTTTTTCTTAAAATACACTTGTTTAGCCAAAATTATCAGGTGTAAAACTACTATTCCAACTCATTATCTACATTTCTATGTACATATCTGTAAATAATAAAGTGAAGATTAATGTCTCATAACATCTGTACTGTAGCTTTTGTAGGTTGACAGAACACGGGTTCAGACAGCTGACTGATCAAACAAAAAAATGTTAACTACTCCAAAAAAGTGATTTTGTCGTTTATTATTAAAAGCAATACAGAAATGTATAAAGTTGAATTGCAGATTCGTATTCTGCATCAAATTACATAAATATGTATATACGTTTTCATCAGTGGATAATTGCTTCAAAACTTTAAAATGCCTACCATTCCCTAATGAGTAAGACATGACTTAAAATTTAGCTTTAATTTTGACACTTTAATACAGTATGGTGATGAAATCAGCCTATTCTACAGCCTGTTGGTTGATTTGAAATGCAATCACCACTAAGCTCTTCTTGATATGTGGAAATATCAAGAAAGTGTAAGATGTAACATGAATCTTTCTAATCTTTATAGATAAGGAATGAATAAAGTTTGAGACCAAATGTGCAGTTATAACCAGCTGGATGAAGGAAAGCTATAGGGAAAGTGAAGATGATGCCAGTTGGTGAATTTCAGGTAACAAATTGTTTACATGCCATACTGTAAGGATCATGTTTTGTTTTGTTGTTGCTAGTGCGTTGAAGGCTGTGTTTTAATTTTCTGTCAGGATACTGAAAAAAGTCTTTTCATGACGTAAGTTGATTCTACAGTACTGTACATGCCTCATCGGCTAAAGATAAAGAGCAATAGAAGACTGTGTGCCTCGGTGCCAAATGGGGATACAAATATACAATGTAGGTTGAATCAAACCCAGAAGACTACCTCTAGCAAAAATATTGTGTTCTTGCTATTTGTAGAATTTTGAATATTGTAGAAAAATCCATGATTGTAGCAAATCAATTTAAATTATTGACACAATAAAATAATATAATTGCGAAAAAGTTTTATATTTTGTTTGGTATAATATTTTATGTTCAATTTAACACAACTCTGCTCTCACTTTTCCAGCTTGGGATTGAGCCCCCAACCACTGCAATACTGTTCATGAGCCTTTAGGAACTTTTAAAAGCATTCACACTGCATGTGCCCAGTCTACAAACGAGGTACTTCATACTGTCTGATGATTAAGGAAGTACATCATGGCCTGTAATCCTGTCTTGGGCTGCCAAGTTATTTGGTGCCCTGCTGTTGAGTGTTATTAGTTTGTCCAAATATCAGTGCTTGGCACCGCTATCTAATGTCGCTGGTTAGGGATCCTATTCTTTCTCTTTGTACCGCTCCATCATATTTTAAATGACTTCAACAAAACACTGTAGCAGTGGCAGTGAAAATGTGTATTTCCTTCATTCTTTATATTTTCCTTCCAAAGAACCAGACTTTCTTGAATTTAAATACAGTCCTGAGGAAACGTTCTCTAGGGCATTTTTGGCTCACATTTTCAGTCCAGTCCCTGTACCAGACCAGTTTCAGAAGAATGTTTTTGTTTGATAAGCCACAATGTGACCTTTAATTTAATCTGCATGAAGAAATTATGGGTGGTTCAAGACTTTTGAATAGTACTGTATCTTTACGTTATCTTCAGCTTTTTGGTATTGTGTAATTGGGTATAAAAACAGGTCATTTTCCAGCACTGCATAAGGCCTCTTGGAGAAATTACTTTTTGATTGTTCACTGCTAAATTTCCCCCGGGGCTGCTAAGAGCATCCACTATTTATGGATGTACCTTGTTTTTCCGAACCTTGTAGAAGTTTAAGGGTATTATAAAAAGAGGAAAGAGCAATATATAGATAAACATAAAGTATTATTAAGAGCAAAGCATAAAGTAAAAAAAAAAAAAAAAAAAAAGTCATTTTGAAATATTTTGTCAATTCTCTATTTTGTTGATTTACTGCAAATTAAAGTGAGAGAGAAAGAATAAAGAGAGAGAGAGAGAGAGAGAGAGAGAGAGAGTTCTAAAGGCATTAACATTAAATGCTTTTAGGCTTCTATGAGTTTAACTCTAATGTAAATGACATGTTTTATACATATACATGTTTCTGACAAAAACATTTCAAACATTTTCTACACTAGCGTTAAACTATATACTGTTTATATAGTTTAATATAATCATATATAGTAGTGTATATACATATATATACTGTATACATATATATTTCTCACTTGCCAGTTGTTTTAGATTTCAGTTCTATACTAAACTGTGATGTGGTTACAACATGATGATTGCGCATTAGAGTCTCATCCCACAGAACTGTACCTTCCTCTATTTTTAGCTCTAAAAACCCTACACATGTGCAACTTTTTCCTTCCTGCAATAGCCTGCACTCTTTTTTTTGGCATCAATTAAAATCGGTCTATAATTTTAATCTGATAACACACAACCTTCTTACATACACACTATAAAACGTTATGCACTACATAAAACTCTTATACTGTTAAGAGAGGTTTGAAAGGATATGATGGCAAGTTTAAGAAGTTTCATTATGAGTATGCAAGAGAGTTTAACAGTATGTGTAAGGAGGTGTGAGTAATATGTAGGAGTATAAGAGACATAACAATGTGCTCAAGAGGATGATCATTTGTATGAGATTATGATTGTGTGTGTTTGTGTAGGTGTGCATGTATTACAGTATGGAGAGAGAGAATGAAAGTGCTTTCAGCATTATAGTGTGTGACAACATGACAGTGAGTGTGACAGAGTGTGACTCTATTATTTGTTACATTTTTTGTATATCCCAGTTGGGAAATCAGGGTCAGCAATGATTCAGTGTCCCTGGACCAGTTGGATTTAAGCGTCTTGTGGTTGGCAAGACCAACAGTAGCAGCTTTCATGGTGTTGGTGCTTGAACCCCCTATTTTCTGGTCTGTAGTATTTCAGAGCCGTATCCATTTGAGCCACGACTACCCTGCATGATCATGTGTGTACAGGAAAGACTATAATAGTGTGGGTGGGAGTTTGATTGTGTGCTAGAGTATATGGTTTTCTGTACAAGAAAGTATGCGAGAATATGGCAGTATGTGAGAGCATAATTGCTTGTGAAAGTAAGATAATGTAAGAGTGAGGACACAATTGTGTATTTGAGTGTATGATGGTGTGTGAAAGAATTTAATAATGTGACCAATTGTACAGAAGAGTATATATATACACACATATGGGAAAGACTGCTGATTTGACAGTTGTTCATTGAAGATGATCATTGACCCCCTCCACAAGGAGGGTAAGCTACGCAAGGTGCTGTATTGAAGATACTTATGGAAAGTTGCCTAGAACGTGATAAGTGTGTGAAGCAACAGAAATGGCTGGAGACTTAAAACAAAAGCTGATTCCAAAACTTGGGAGAGCTTTAGAAGGAGTGGTGTAAGGCTGGAGTCAGTGCATCAAGAGCCACCATACAGAGATATCCTCAAGAGATGGACTACAGCTGTTGCAATCCTAGCCACTCCCAAACCAGAGACAATGTCAGAACCTTACCTGGGCTAGGGAGAAAAATACCTGGACTGTTGCTCCATAGTTAGAATATTTTCAGATTAGAGTAAATTTTGCATTTGATTTGGAAATTCAATCAAAGCCCTATAGTCTGTAGGAAGAGTGGAGAGAATCCAAGAATTCAAGTCCCTTGTGAAGTTTCCACAGTCTGTGATGATTTAGGGTGCCATGTCATCTGCTAGAGTTGGTCCACTGTGTTTTATGAAGTCAAAAGTCAATGCAGCTGTCTACTTGTCGGCTGACAAGCTTTATGGAGAAGCCGTTTCCGTTTCCAGCATGAAAGCACTTGCTCAGACTGCCAAAACTAATATCAACTGTATTGCTGACCATAATATTACTGTGTAGGATTGTCCTGACAAATCTCCTGAACAGACCCCATAGAGAATCTGTGGGCTAGTGTCAAAAGGAAGATAAAAAACACCTAACTCTCATACAGATGAGCGGAAGGCTGCTATCAAAGCAACCTGGTCTTCAAAAGAAGTGCCACAGGCTGATCGCCTCCATGCTATGCCACACTGATGCAGTAATTTGTGCTAAAGGAGCCCTAAATGAACTTTCTTTTCAGAATGTATGTATTATACTTTTTTGATTAATGTTGAGCAATATTCTACTTTCTTAGATAATGGGGTTTTGAATTATGTAAGCCATAATCACTGAAAGTAAAACAAAAAAAGCTTTACATAATGAATTTAGAATGTTTCACTTTTTAAATAAATTTACAAAAGAAATCAAGATTTTCGTGACATTCAATTGTTTTAATGCACTGTATATGTAAGTACTGTGCCAAATTCTTCATATTTTGCTTTCTATTTTTTTGTTTGTTAAGCCACACGGTGACCTACTGTATGAATTATTCAATCATAAGAACATCTAATTTAAGACATGAACCAGTGAGAAACAGCAACCTGTTGCTGATTAAATTTGTTCCCATTTACATACAGTATATACCGTGTATATATACAGTATTTAACATTATTAAGAAGTAAAAAAAACAGTGATCTGATGCAATTATGAAATAAATTTATCACTTTAAATAACAAATATAGTCACAATTACAAAAAAATGCAGTAGATAAATACAATATTACTGAGCTGTTTGAGAACGAAGGCAGTAGTCCATTTCAATCTTTCAACATGAGTGTATTTTTCAAGCTAACAATAAAAAAAAGAATCATATACAATCAAATATGTCTGAGGAGTAGTTGCTCAAATGTCAAAACTGGATTCAACAACAACAACAATAACAACAAAAACAACAACAACACAGCAATAATAATAATAATAATAATAATAATAATAATAATAATAATAATAATAATAATAACATCAATAGGATCTTTCTCACTTCTCATATCCAATGCTGCTTTACTACAGGAAACCAGGAACAAACAAAAACACAGTCTAATAATAGTAAAAAATAATAATAATAATAAAATAAAATAAAATAAAATAAAAGGCTTTTCCTTCTCCTGATCAGCAGCTCTATCTGATCTGATCTTACAGAAATGTTTTTTTTTTCAGTTGACTCATAACAAACCCAAAACAAGGAAAATGGTTTTCTGTGTCATGTAACACTTCTTTTAAAGATGACTTTATGATCGCTAACTCATTAGTTCAGTCAGGGAATCAAGATCATTAAGCTCAACCCTGAGCCTATTACAAACAACCCAGAGAAAAATATACTTACTTGAGGTTCCGAAATATATAAATGTTGATTATAACAATGCAACATATTTCAGCTTCATGGCTGCTAAATTAGTGTGTTATGGTATGACATACTGAATGAGTGTGTGAGTGTGTGTATGTGTGTGTGCCCTGCGATGGATTGGCACCCTGTCCAGAGTGTACCCCGCCTCTTGCCCTAAATCTCCTGGGATAGGCTCCAGGTCCCGCAACCCTGAATACAGGATAAAGCGCTATAGAAGATGAGTGAGTGAGTGCGTGAGTGGTATGACATACCTCATCTTAATTTCATACTGAAAATTCTTAATTTAAAGAAATACTGATTTTCAGGAAAAAGAAGCATCAGTGGTACTACCTGAAGTGCACCGACATTTCAACTCTCAGTTAAGTATACATCATTCATATTGAGTGTTAAGAAAAAAATGGATATACCTATAATTTCCCCGAACCATATATATATATTTTTAAAAACATCACAATAAAAGCATTTATATAATTGCATAGCTTTATCTTTGGTTTAGATCAGGTTGTAAATAGATGATACTCTATGCAGGGGGGGGGGGGGGATATTATGAAGAATATGTAATAGAGGTCATCATATATTATATTATTTAACTATCCCTATTTCTTAAATTTTTTGGTACACGTTAATTTTTTTTTTAGTTTTCACATAAAACATCATCCAAAAAACTGATCCATCGTTTCACAAACGTAATGAAGCATCAACTGCGGCAGCTATTGGAGGTGACAATAAGTTGTGTGTGCTCATTTCGTCAAACCGAGAAATGAGGAAGCAGGCATGATGCTCTTTCTCAACTGAGTCATAACAAGCCCGAAACAAAGTGAAAATCACTTTTGTCTCTAATGGGCGGAAAATGTGTCATGCTTCTCAGAAAATCATGAGTCGGGAACATTATGTAACGCAGGGGGAGGAGAAAAAAACAAAACAAAGAAGAAGAAAAATTTTTGATAAATATTGCACCTCTGTTCGCAAACACTCCGAATTTGTTGAGTTGTCATATCTCTGTCATGCTTAAGTGGCAAGAAGGAAAATAGCTGACAAACATAGAGCAGATTTAAGAACTCGTGGGAAATTTGTCCCTGCTCAGACTGGCCAGTCAGCAATCCGAACGAAGGTGATGTAACTGGAGAATGGTTTGGGAATATTTGTGCTTATCCTCATTTTCGGGCGTGCCAATATGGAGAGTCTGTTCCCGGCCTTTAAGTGGAGCAGGAAGAAGCCTGAGAGTTTGGCGTCTTGCTCCTCGTCTGTGAGTTGTCGAGTGTCAAAGGCACCACCGAAGTCATCTGTACTCTCAGGAAAATCTACCTTCATATACCAGCTGAGGTTGACCAGCTCTTTGTTCGACAAGTCTCCATCCTTTTTAAAACTGTATGTGAGATGTACGTAGCACAGATAAACACCCTGCTCCTCCACTGTTATCCACGTTTTGCTTTGATCCAGGGAGAAATTCTTGATATCTGCTTCTTTCTCCCAAACCAGAAGTTCATTATCTGCGGAGGATGTCACTGGATACCAAAGACAACACTCACTTATGAAGTAGTCACTCAAGCATTCTTATCACTTACATATCACTTTATATTTAAGCAACACTGCATGAGCAACAGTGAGGTTACACTGAATGTCAGCACAGCTCTGATTTGACTGTAAGTGATAACAGCCTGCTGATATTCAGTGTGACCTCATGAAATTAATCAATCGACTAACATTTTACACACAATATGGCCTGGTTGTTTTTATTATTATTATTCATTTTTTTATGAAGAAGCTATATTTAAATTATAACATGTTGGCTAGCAAGCTATCTATCTCACACCTTGTTAAAAGTGCCTTGATTGTTCTTTTATTTTTTTTTTGATCGTCCCCTTATGAACTTTCATATTTTCTAATTTATATTCCTGAAAAGTACATTTTGCTGAAAATGTAAAATCATGTGTTTAAATCAGGAAGTGGGAATCCACAGGCTGACAGATGCTACAGATGGGAGGAGTGATGCACACACCCACTCGACCAATCAGATTAATAGACCCAAACTGTTGCTGTACTATAAATAGGCCACATCACACAGAATTGGTATCGAGAGCTGAATCAGTTTTAAACATCTGGGCATTTATTTTTGCACTACAATTTAGGGGGAAAAAAACACCTGACTTTTCTCCTACACAAGACAAAAGCATTTCTTAGCTTAATGACTCATATACTGTACTGTGCGAAAGTGTTGAGCCAACCGTCATTGCTTTATATTTTGCTTCTAAACGGTCAGACTTTCTTATACACTCTTCATTTCCCAGGCGAGAGGGTAAATGAGGCTGCTGCTGAGGTTACATAAACAGGCAATTTTTTAATTTGTATCTTTGGGCACTTTGCAGCCTGTCACAATAAAACATTTGTTCTAATTTCTATAATTGAATCTACATTATGTAATTTAATATGAAGAAATGATGTGTGGATCAAGACTTCTGCACAATATGCATGATACAGTAATATGAAATGACATCCATTGCGATAATTATAAATCTAAATATTCTGACGAGCAATATTTAATATTCAATCACACAACTTTGTTTATATGGTCTAACAGAACCTCTTTAAACCTTTAGCTCACAAGCTTAACCACAGAAGTGAGAAAAACTGAACTTCGCCACACAAACCTGTTGATGAAGGTGACGGTAGTGTGAAAGCTGCGTGACTGATAAAACATGTCTGTGCTTTACTATGGAAATGTTTTGGCTGTATCTATCAAATAAGCACTTTCAACTGCACTGAAAAGGTTTACTATTTATAACCTGGGCATTGGTACAAAATGATGTACTACAGTGATAATGTAGGTTTTTACACCTTCATTACTGACATGAAAGGAAGATATCAGGCTACATGTATTCCAGATTCCCAAAACCAAGCTCTCAAATTCACAGCTCAGAATTCAAACAAATGAAGTCAGCACACAGCGAAAGTAACCACTATCAGAAACAAATACACATCTTTCGCGTACCTACATCTTTTTTCCTACATCCTTTCCCCGCTAATGACTGCTGATTGAGCTGAATAAGAAGGAAAGCATAATTTTCAGGTGTCGTATTTATCATGGATTTTTTTGCAAGGGCTAAAAAAAATAAATAAAACAATTGTAGGATTATATGGCTAGGATGCAAATGCTGTCACCTCGGTAGCTACATTAGTTTTCAAGAACTTATTTCAAGGCAGCCACTGAATAATGTACAGTAGTTACAGAATAGCATGTTTTTAAGATATTATGCATAACTGTGTAATAAGCCAGGACTTAAAAAGGTTAAAAGGTGCTACTGACCATTGACCATTTTCAATTTACCACTTCAAAACAACACATTTTTTAGCATTGTACAATAATGTGGTCAATAACCTATATGTTAAAACTATACTCCATAACTATTGTCATGGAATAATCTTGAAGGAAAAATTATATTCACTTTCAAATGTTCACTTAAACCTCACCTTTAAAAAGACTAAATGCTTTGGAAGGTAGATTTTTGAACAGATCTTCCAATGTTGTACCTGTAGGGCAGAGAGGGAAAAAAAATCTGATCTGATGTGACGTATTTACAGGTTAATAGTAACACACTTACAAAGGAAACCCATGCGTCATGCCAAGCATCTGCTAGAAACAGCGAAGGAGAGTTACGGGAAACAGCTCTACAGCTCACCACAAGCTTGCACAACGAATAAGCAAAACATACACACACACACACCAACACATATTAGCAACACACAATAAGCACATAAAAACACCTGACTCCTGTCTATAAAGAACGTCAGTCCTATTTTTGATTGCTCAGCAAGCAAGTTTAAAAAATAAATAAATAAAAAAGAAGAAGCTAGAATTATTCTCGATAACACACTAAGGGAAATGTTTCACTTGATAAGATCATGAAAGGAAGAAATAAACTAACAGACCACCGACACACGACCCTAAGATGAAAAGCAATTTCCTGTAAATGAAGCAATAAGATTCAAAAAGTAAATGTCAGTGTGTCTTAGGGGAAGAAATCATTAAAAATGACTTGCAAATGACTGTTCTGTTTCAACAGCTTGTTTTAGTTTTTAAAGAGATATTTATTTATTTTATATGAATGTTGTGCACAATCAGCTACAGCTCAAGGACAAAGGAAGCACGTGGTGAGCAAATACTATCTAATGCATGCCTGCACATGAGAGCAGTTTGGTCTTACATGAGTTTCTTTCAAGTTTTATAGTTAACTTGTAAAATACAATATACTATTGTATATATGTTTAAAGGTTTTTTTTAACTCATGTTGTCATACAATTAATATTACAACTCTTACATTACTCTTATATTCCAACTCTTATAGCTAATAAATAAATAAATAAATACATAAATACAATGTACAGTAACACCTGTTAAGTTTGTTAAATCATATGTAAAGTTAAAGTTTTGACATAATGAATATGTGTAAAACGTAAATTACATGAAACTTTGCATCATTTCAGAGTAAGAGTATACAAAGCCTTAAACTATATACAGCCATGGACATGATGCGACAGATGCGTGGCACGGGTTAGCAGGTGCTCCCTTAAACAAACCTTTCTATCCATGTCTCATATCAAATCACATGCAGTCTTACTGACTCATGTAAAGTTCCTAGACAGAAACCCAAAGTGCCGGTGCCAGACACAGCTCAGATGCCCTTGCGGAGGAAAACCCGAGGAACCAGATGGCACAAGGGGAAGTGGTTTTAATGTTATGTTATGTTTTTAATGTTGTGTATAGAAAGTATTCACACCCCTTCCCTTTTGTACATTTTACTCAAGAGATTACAGGGTCAAATATACTGTAGATAGACTTCTATAAAAATTAATAATAATAAAACCTTGGGGACATAATGAAGGAAATTTAATGGAAATGCTTATAGTTATGTTAAACTAATTGATGTTTTAATCAGGAACATTTTGAACGTGAACTCCTTTATCTTTACGCTTCTACATAAACCCTGTTAAATTCCCCAGTGTGGGGGGGAAAACCTGTCGAATAATCAGATTTGATCAGGGCAGGTGGCAGCAGCAACAACACAAACATGAGCTGGCACAATCGGAATACCATAACAGGTATATATATATATATATATATATATACACCGGCCTCTGGTCTGAGAGATAGCATTCATTCAAAAAACTTTAACTTGAAAGTTAAGCTGGAACTGTCAGTACAGAAACAAAAACCTGATGGTGCAAGATGAAGAGGCATTTAAGTGAGAAGAGGTAAAAGTGAAAAGATACAATCAGTCAGGTGGAAACCTACCGTTGATTTTGCTTATGCTGGGTTTAATCTCCTTCTGAAAGAAGAAGAATTTTACAAAAAATTAAAAGAGAGAGAAGCAGTGAATTAAAACATGCCACTTCTATCCAGAGCGGTTACTGAAGACGTTCTTGAAACAAATAGACTCGAACCGCAAAAACAAAACCAACACCGGTACTACAGATGGACAGGATGGACGAAACAGGCGGAGACGCACGAGGACGCGCGCATGCTCAGATTACGCGCCTGCCTGAGCGCGCAGCAAACACGCCCCCCAAAAAAGTTGTTCTAAACACTTAACTACTTTCCTGAAGTATTCTCACGTTTGCGTTTGGTGCATTAAACATCATAAAATCAGTGTAAAACTGTATAAAGCACGAGACTCCACTGTGATTAAAAAAATAAATAAAAAAAAAAAGCAAATAAATAAATAAATAATCTCTCTCTCTCTCTCTCTCTCTCTCTCTCACTCTTCAAATCATGGATCGGGGGGTTTCTAAAAGCAGACTACGTTCCGAAAATAAAGCCAGAAGAAGTACTTACTCTGGATATGATGATCCAGGTTATACAGGAGGCTGTTACAGCCATCATGATGAATGAGGATATCCAGTGCGCTCTGGCCGCGTGCGCCATCCTCTCTCTCCCCTCCGCAGCCGCAACACAGACTGGAAGCGCAGCGCGCGACTACACCTCATCAAATACAAAGTTAAGGGGATCTCCCACGCATCCAGTCGGCCTTTCACTCCCCTTCACTCTCCCTCTCTGTGGCTGAGACTTAAGATGTGCGGGGGTGGCAGACCGGTATGACACACCGAACGCGCTCCAGCATCACACGAAGCCCTCTCCACTCATACTGGGAAGAACATTAGAGATCTGAGGTTTGAGCTGAACAGCATGAGACACGCACGCATCCCGCAAAAACAAACAAGAGCTGTTTGAAGATGCACAGGTTGTGCGGTTAAGCCATGAACTAATTAACACGAACACTGCTTGGGTGCTTTTCGATCGTTTTGTCAGATGTTACTGTGGGATAGTGAAATACTGTATAATTACAAGTGTCGAAGGCTTTTATTGACAATTACATAAAGAGTCAGTATTTTTCAAGCTGTCAATCATCTTCTGGGCTGACTGATGATAGCCCACTCCTGCATAATTCAATTCAATTCAATTTTATTTGTATAGCACTTTTAACAATTGTCATTGTCGCAAAGCAGCTTTAGACAATCAAAAGAATTATTTAAGTTTGTATGGAATGTGTATGAATCAAAATGGTCCCTGATGAGCAAGCCGAGGACGACAGTGGCAAGGAAAAACTCCCCGAGATGGCAATAGGAAGAGACCTTGAGTGGAACCAGACTCAACAGGGAACCCATCCAGTCCAGAGAGAGTCCATAATCAGTGCTCAGAATTTCTGGGTATTTGTTTGTCCACCTGCCCCTTTGAGGATTGACCACAATGTCACAATCTCAGTGGGATTAAGGTCTAGGGAGTTTCCATGTTTTGTTCCCTAAGCCACTTAGAGATCATTTTTTACCTTATGGTAAGGAGCTCCATCATGCTGGAAAAGGCATTGTTCATCAGTTACCAAACTGTTCTTGGATGTATGAAGATGTTTTTCTTCATTCATGGCTCTGTTCTTAGGCAAAATTGTCTTCTCCACTCTCATTGATCCCTCAGGTTTTATGACGTTGAAGTGATTGGTTACTTTACATCTCAGGGAGCCCTTATGTCTGTGTTTCCTTCTGGATCTCCCTTGGAAGTTTCCTGACCATGGACACAAAATTTCCATGTTTTGTTCCGCAAGCCACTTAGTTATCACTTTTGCCTAATGGTAAGAAGCGCCATCATGCTGGAAAAGGCATTATTCGTCAGTCACCAAAGTGTTCTTAGATGTTTGAGAGATGTTGTCCTCTGAAGATGAAGGCAAAATTGTGTGTGAGCCCTTGAGCCACAATCCCTTGGCTGAGAAGCAACCCCACACACAAATGGTGCAAATATTGACTCTTTGCATAAACTTAATGTAAATGTCACTTAATTGTAAAAGCCTCTGACACTTATGAAATGCTTGTAATTATACTTCAGTATATCATAGTAAAAAGATCTAAAAAACACTTAAGCAGCAGACTTCGTGAAAATTAATGTGTGTGTCATTCTGAAAGGATGGCACGATGGCTTAGTGGTTAGCACTGTCGCCTTGCACCTCCGGGGTCCGGGTTTGATTCCCGCCTTTATGTGCATAAAGGTTGCGTGTTCTCCCCATGCGTGGGGGGTTTACACTGCTTTCCTCCCAAAGACATGCAGAATAGCCTAATAGGCATTCCAAATTTCCCATAGAGTGTAAATGAGTGGGTGTGATGCCTCGTGCCCCAAGTCTCCTGAGATAGGCTCCAGGCCCCTGTGACCCTGTATGCGGTATAGACAGTGAGTGAGTGAGTCATTCTGAAAACTTTTGGCCACGCCTGTACACTAATATCAGTAGCACATATTTATTTGTATTAAAAAAATAATTCACTTTCATTAACACACATTTACACACTTAGATGCAACCTACTGTAAAGTTCCCAATCCGTTTATTGGCATTTTTTTGGAAGGTAAGAGAAAATCAGGCATCCTGAAGTAAACTTATATGAACCAACACACAAACAGACACTGGGAACCCTGCAGCAATGAAGTAGAAATGCAACCCACTGCACTGTCATCTTACACTATATGCAAATGAATCATTAGTCATTTATTTAGTGAAAGAGCTTTTTATTTCTGAACTTTCCAACCACAGACATGCACCTGCTTTAAATTCTAATAATTCAGTATCATATTGAGAGCACATTTTGTAGACTTGTCAAATTGAGAATCAATTTGCAATTTGACATTTTAGCTTTGGTTTCTAATTGAAAATATACATTTATGTAAAACTTGTCCTGTACATGTGAGCGTGCATACGCCTGTCACCCTTGACATTAACGCCACCGCCATGTGAACTGATTAAGATAGATTATCAAATATATAACATTAAAGCAGTGACAGGATCGTAGACACGCCAGACTTATCCATGCCTGTAGAGACCAAAAGCCAGTGCATCCGATCCGATCCCAGAGGAAAAAAATGCAGAAAAAAGAAAATGCTGGTCAGGATAGAAAGCATCTATTTCTGTTTGTATGTGATCCAGCCTCCAAATTCCATTCCGCTCAAGCATCCATGGAATGCACTGGACAAACAAGCCTAATATGTGGAAGACCTCAGGAAAACCCAGAGGAGCCAGAGCCACCCACATGGCCAAGGAGGAACCCAAAACCTAGGTGGTTTTAATGTTGTGGCTGGTTGGTGTATATGTAAAAAGTATGCAAAGCATTCGCAATCCTTCTCTTTTGTCTATTTTATTGCACTATACATACAAATTCATATGATTACATTATAATTATTTGTGTAAAAAGCAATTTAACAACAACAAAAAAAGTAGATTTTTTTTTTGCTATTTTTTTTTTTCAAACTCACAAACTGAAATCGTTTTAATTTACATAAGTATTACATAAGAGCCTCGGCTATAGCCTTCCCTGTTTGCTTTGATTATGGTTTAAAAAACGCTCTAGAACATCTCTGAAATCCCCTGTCACAAATTCACTTGAGAGTCATAAAAGGCATAATAAACCTTTAGTAAAAAAGTGTGTATATAAGCTTCCACAATTCACTGTGCATTTTCTGAGGTCATGGAGTCCACCAAATTTTCCTTAAACTTCCCTCACTCACTGTCTATACCACTTCATACTGTATACAACGTCATGGGGGGGTTGGAGCCTAAATTACGAGACTTCGGGCACTTTCCTTAAACCTCCACAATCTAATCATGTTAATACACATCTGGGTAAGTGTCTAAAACCATTTTTAATACTTTTGCTAGGAGTGTCAGTTGGCTGCATCATTGTGCAATCTTTCAGATTTACTCTATGCTAATATCATAAGTGTCAAGACAGAAAGTAAAAGGCATGTGGCAGGTACTCGAAGGACTCAGAGAGCATGAAGAAAGATTCTCTGTTGTCATGAGACAGAAACTGAACTCTTTTATTTTTTTTAAGGTTAAACTCCAAATGCTGTGTCTCGCCTTTCCGTTGCGTGGAAAAAAAGAAAAAAAAAGAAAAGAAAATTCCAGGAGATCAGCAGTTTCTGAAATACTCAAACCAGCCATTTTCACACAAACACCCATGCTACAGTCTGATGAACTGAAATAGTATTTTTCACCATTGCCATGTTGAAGGTGAATATGAACTGAAACTTTTGATCTATATCCTGTATATCCTTTTGATTTATATCTGCCTGATTTTATGCAGCCATGCGATTGTCTGATTGCATAACTGGATGAATGAGGATGTGGGTAGGTTATAGTTAGTGTTAAATATTATATTTAAATAAGAACAATAACAATAGTTGTTGACCATCATCAACACTACCAAATCATCATTTAAATAAATAAATAAATAAAAGTAATAGAATGTCTGTTCATGATGGCTCACTTTGAGAACCACTGTATAACTTCATCATCCATACCACTTAATACTGTATACAGGGTAGCGCGGGGCCTGAAGCCGATCCCAGGAGACTTGGGGCACAAGGCTGGGTACACCCTGGACAGGCTGCCAATCCATCGCAGGGCACACACATACTGTACTGTATACACACACTCATTCACACACTACAGGCAATTTGGGAACGCAAATTAGTCTAATCTCCATGTCTTTGGACTGTGAGAGAAAACCCACCAAGCACGGGGAGAACATGCAAACTCCACGCGGACAGAGGCGGGAATCCAACCTGGCTGGAGGTGCAAGGCGACAGTGTTAACCACAAAGCCATTGTGCTGCCACTGTTTAACCTCATGGGTAAAAGAAATTACAACAAACAACCATTTGCTTGTGTACTTGCCATGCTTGTTTAATTTAGAAGTTAATAAAACATTTTTAAAAATGCATTTAAATTAATTTTAACACCTTTTTGACCAATCTTTTATGAGTTACCAGATTTGGTTTGCAGGCTATTTATTGTACACCGACTATTGGAAAAATAATTTGTTCTTCTTTCAGCTGCTCCAGTTTTTTGAAAGCATAAAATCATTACCAAAATCATTTAATAGTAAAAAAAAAAAAAATAAATAAAAAATACAAAATAAGCAAGTGGACGCATAGACTGATGTGCATTTCCTGTGTGTATTTCTTGTCAATCCAGAAGTATAATATACAGTGCTGTGGTTTTTGATGCGCCGAGAATGAAAAATGCAATATGACTTCAAAGTTTTATGATGAACGTTTTGACTCTAACGAAAGCGTTTGACATTTCTTTAGCCTAGGATGACAAGACACCAAGACCTATTTGCCAGAGGCATGGATTGTTATCTCAATAAACTTAAAGGCCAGCTGTGCTTCGGAAGTTATCGGAGATATGATCTTTAAAAAAAAAAAAAGTGAACAATGTTATCTAGTAGAACTGTAACATACAAATGGAACATGACAAGAACCATCAACCTCCGTTAGAACAAACCGCAGTGCTTCAAGGAAAGGCTAGCTATGACACAGAATCCTTCCTGATCAAAAGCGGTTGTGTCATAGCAGTAGACAATAGTGGGCAGACTGTGAGCTTGACTACTCAGCCAGCTGAGTATCGAAAGAGCTGAAAGAACTTTAGCTCTCAGCCTGATTGGCGTCAGATTGAGCACCGGGTTAGATATTACATTCGTCTAGGGACCACTGCCCTCGGTTTTTCCCCCAACATCTCCAGCGACGAGGTGATCCAAAATCGAATGTCTGATTACTTGAACAAACAAAAGTCAGCGCACGCTTACGTGTGGGTGTGGAGCGTACGCCTGCACTAGCTTCTACCATGTGTGTGTTTAAACTCCGATCGCCTCTCATTCAGCCCGCAAATGTTTGATTTCCTGTCATATTTTTAATATGACTCATGTTTATCACTCAAATCTATTTACACAATAAACATCTTATTTCCAGGATGGGGCTATTTCCTATATCTTCTCAGCGGTTCCAGTCAAATCGGAAGTCACAGAATGATCATTCTTATCCTTTATAAGTCTTGATGATGTCAAACATGCTGCAATTTCCATGATACTATTCCACTGAAAAACATGTTGAGGTTCTGGTTTAAAATTGAAATGAAATAAAGATAAAAATCTGAATTTTGAAGGCCACCCAGATTAGATCCTTTCACTGGATAAAGTTTAATCAGAGGGAACTCCGCTCTCAGCCATCCAAGATGGATCTGACAACATGATCATGTGGATGCATTATATAAAAACACCATGAATTCGATTCCATAATATCTAGATTTTATATCTAGATACAGAACTCATCATATCTGGAAAACTAAATCAATAACATTTCCTGTTATGTCTTATAATCAGAGCTTCTGTGTATGCATTTGTGGAATTTAAATCTCCATCAAATCTATCCAATCACATTCTGTCATACTGGAAATGAGTGGAAGTCGTGTGTGTGTCTTGTAGTTATAGTTCAATGGGACTTTATGGAACAAGTCATTTCTCAGGACAATATCTGTTTTTTTTTTTTATAATAAATTGAAATAATTTATGAGAAACTATCACATTTAAAATAACTAAAGCATGGATGAGGTGACTAATTCGGTTAGTCTTGAACCAACCTCCAGCACCACACAGTCCCTTTGGGATTCAGAATCCATTCACAGACAAGATCAAAATCTTCCTATGTGTCACCAAGTAGCACAAGAGAGTTTCACAAGAAGCTGAGACAGACAGGAAAGACAGTTTCCACTCGGTGCTCTCCATTACTGAAATGGAAATGTAGTACAAACTGGGGCAGGGTATGAGAGATTAATATCAGTAAGTGTAAGCATTCTCGTTTTCTGACACACAACATGAGACAGGTAATTAGAGCAAGTTATATAAAACTTTAACTGTAAAACAACAACAATTGCTCTTAGTCATATAGAGCCCTTCTGGGACACCACCACACTGCGGAAATGCGGTTCACTCCATGTTTACTGTGGCATTCTTTAAGTCTTAATTTCCCAATTCAAAGGTCATCCATTTTACACCAGTGATCTTTAAGGGGACCTATTATTCAAAATTCCCCCATTGTGACCTCATATAAGAAGATCCCCTCCCCCAGCTTCAGGTGAAGCATAACCAGACACACCTGTAGAGGAGATCTGAGATCTATATTACTGTGCAAAGGTCTTGAGCCACCCCTCATTTCTTCACAATAATTAAAATAGTAAAAGAATTCTCGCACTGGTTTCCTATACCACTTATCCTTTACAGGGTTGCAGGAAGCCCGGAGCATATCCCAGGGGACTCGGGGGACGAGCCAGGGAGCCAACCATTGCAGGGCACACACCAGTTGGCGTACTTTACATGTCATTGGAAACCCTCCAAGCATGGGAGTAAACTCAATGCACGCAGACCGCGATTCAAACTCCTGACGCTGGAGGTGCAAAAGCCACAGTGCTAACCACTACGCCACCATGCCACCATGTAATGTCCCTACTCTTCACTTGCTATGGTTAATTATTTGTTGTGTATTTTGATTTAATAAACTACTTTATGAAAGGCGTTTCAGTATGTGGCCTCCCTTTTTGTTGCCAGCCTTGAGTCAGGTGGTAACAAATGGGGACTTGGGCGTGGCTAGGTCTCCCGGTACTTTAAGTGTTTAGAGGTTTGAAATAAGTGAATGTAACAGTATGAAATGGAAATTGTGGCACAGGGATTTCAAAAAATGTTAGTATTTATTGTATAATTGTGGTAGGTTGTTGACAGGTTCGAGTTATTCCAAAGATTCAAAATGTATATTTTGTACGTCTATATTTTTTGAGATTGAGGGAGTAAAATGATTTCTAACCTTTTTTGGTAGCTATCAGCAATACGAGATATTAATTGTCCCCATTGACCTTTTTTATTTCAGTTTGTTGCTTATGTGCAGTAAGCAGTTAGAGCACAGTGCTCAGGTGCACTTCCATAACTGCCTAGGTGGTTTCCAGCATGCTAGGAGTTAACCGGGTCACTGGGCTTTGTGCTTAATGAGTCTCACCACTTAACTTGCATGACGACTACAGTAGGGTTGCTTGAGGCAGCTAAATACTAGTTAGGTAGTTACTGAGATGAAATTAGTTAAATAATCTCTCTCAATTCAGGTAGTACAGTATATTGGAAGCCAATATGGTTAATAGTGAATTAGAACTATTTTGTGGAGTTTTATTGAAGATAATCTAGGTGGAGAAATTAGTGCAAGGGAAAAGGATTGATGCCAGGCTTTTTAAATTTGTGAAATTTAAAGAACTTGTTCTCCTAAAGAACAGTTGTTAAAAAGAGCAGCTATTAAAAGTTGCTGAGCATTATTGTATAAGGTAGTATACATTATACATTATTGTATAAGCATTATTGTATAAGGACTTCCTGATAAAGTATATAAGTATGTAAATTATGCTGGAATCCACTTTAATAGTTATGAAAGTTTTGTCTTGGATGGTAGAAGAGTTGCCAGTGTGCTTTCTGAAGTAGCCCACCTTGCCACCAGTTTGCTGCAGTACCACTGTGGCTTCTGCTTTGTTGCCTGCTTTTATGGCAGGGTTGACTTTTGATCAAGAAAAGGAACTCCCATTGTTGCTGGCTCAGCAGGAACAGAAACATGCTTTAGAAACCTAAAAGCTGAAACTAAATTCCCGCCTTCGGGAAGCAGAACTGGCTCATATTCAAGTAAAGCAACAGTTGGAACTGGAACAATAAAAGTGAAATCTTATTCAAGTGGGGAAGCTTAAAGGTGAACAAGACAAGGGAGAAAAGTTTACTTTAAGGGAGTCAACTTTGGATGTTGCTATTAACCTAGGGTTAGTTCCTAAATTTAATGAAAATTATAAAAATAAGTTTTTTTTGTATTGTATTGTTTGAACATTTGGCAAAGGCACAAAATTGGTCTGAGGCTGAACATACATCGTGACTTCAGTGTGTGCTTACTGGCAAAGCCCACAAAGCTGTATCAACAGTGGTAGATATCATTTGATTAAAGTTGCTGTACTTAAAGCTTATGAACTGGTGCCGGAAGCAGTGATTTAGATCATTTTGAAAAGATAAGCAGACTGATTCTGAGTTAGCCTTAGATTTAACAACTCATTCCACTTAGTGGTTCACAGATTCAAACCATGAAAGACCTTCAAGAACTAATCTTGTTTAAGCAACTTAAAATTCCTTGGCCAAAGCACGTAGTAATATATTTAAACAAACAAAAAGTAAGCACTATCACAAGAGCCGCTCACATCTTACATCTTGATCCTGACCCACAATGTTTACTTTGGGGCAAATCCTAGTGGTGTATACAGATCATAATCTATTAACATCCTTTCCCTCTCTGTAGAACCAGAATTAACAACTCATGTGTTGGTGTGTGTTTCTGCTGTTGTTTCATTTAGATCTATGGCATACAGTATGGTCATTGTTTAGGCCGTACTGTTTTATTCCACAGCGCTTTTTTTTCCCTGCAGATTATTGATGGGTGTAGTTTGAAGCTGGAGTTGTTGGAACCTGCAGCATTTTGCCAGCCCTTTTGGGTGGTGTCGCTTTGTTGCATTTCTAACCTACAAAACACCATTTTGCCATTAATCCAAACACAACATGCATTACTGATTCCTGCTTGGTTAATACTCTTTGTTTGTTATGGTCAATTACACTGCCGCACCAAAGGAAAAAAAAACACCTGGACTTAACTAAGTACATACAGTAGCCTTACTTTGAATAATTACTACAGTGATTATGACGGTATGGTTCCACAATGGAACAATCTACTATATTTAACCCTAACTGATGCAGTAAGTAGCTTAACATTTCTAAAACAACCATACTAGAAGACATATCTTGTGACCGTGGCAGAGATGTTAATCTGTTTCAAAAGGTTAAAATTATTGCCCCACATCAAGATAAAAAAAACAACTAAATGTTGTTTACTTTTTTTGACTAAAATGTCAGCATGATGGTAGATCACTTAAATGATTAGTGTAATCAAATTGTAAAAAAAAAAATTATAACATTGAAAGTAGAAGCATTTCTACATGCACCATGCAAATGAATTTTGGGGAATTGGATTAAACAGCTGTGTAGCCTACAGTATGTAGCCTGTGTAGCTACTTAGAGAAAATGCCTTAATTTGCTATGGAGAATGGACTGTGGAGCTTCAGAAAAAGGTTATATGTAACCTGTATATTTATTCAGATTTACCCTGTTCCAGAGTGATGGTCATGCCTATTGCTTCCCGTATGAGCCTGTAGGGGCAGTGTTTTGATCTGGGTCAGGTCCAGGTTCAGACCAATAAATTATGCCAGGTGATTACCTAAACATACTGAACGATCTGATGGCACAGGCATATTCCTAGATGATGATGTCAGGGCTCATTGGGTTGAAATTGTGAAAGAGTGATTCAGGGAGCATGAGACCCATTTTAGAGACCTTAAAGTCTAGACCTTAACCACATTGAGAATCTTTGGAATGTGCTGGAAAAGGCTTTACGAAGCAGTTCAACTCAATCATCAGTACAAGATTTTGGAGAGAAATTAACGCCATGTCATCAAAGAAAAAGGCGGTCCAATGAAATATCAGTGTTTTGCCTGGCTGTGTATTTATTGGTTATTATTTTGATTAAAAAAACTACTTCATAAAATGTGTTTCTGTGTGTCGCCTCCTTTTTGTTGCCATCCTTGAGCCAGATGGTAACACATCCATCAATGATTTACTGCGACTAGAAGTGCCTAAAGACACAATTTAAAAATCAGCAACGTCATCTCCCTTCTCTATTCCTCAAAACTATGTTAAAATATAAGCAGGTCGAATATGAAGAAATAGTAAAATATGGGATCTTTATATGAAAGCTTTACCTTGAAATACAATAAATACATTTATAGTAAAATCTATGTGATTATTCATGCAGTAATTTCTGTAAAAAAACAGCATGGTTGTTTGTCGCTCCAACATAGCGAAGCATTAAAGCTCTGCTGCACCACTCTTGATACGATTTAGAGCTGATGCACAGACTTTGGCACAGCAAAGCTCTCACTGGAGCTACAATAGGCAGGGAGTCAAATGGCATTGCGGACAATGTAAGAAGCTGTTAAAACAGCATGTCGATGAATTCAATTCAATTCAATTTTATTTGTATAGCGCTTTTAACAATTTACATTGTCACAAAGCAGCTTTACACAATCAA
>JAQMYJ010000017.1:8695816-8730125 GCA_030014305.1 Clarias laeviceps
CGGCATGGTGGTGTAGTGGTTAGCACTGTCGCCTTGCACCTCCAGGGTCCGGGTTCGATTCCCGGCCAGGCTCGATTCCCCTCTCTGTGTGCATGGAGCTTGCATGTTCTCCGGTTTCCTCCCATAGTCCAAAGACATGTAGGTTAGGCTAATTGGCGTCCGAAATTGCCCATTTTGTGCGTGTGTGTGCCCTGCGATGGATTGGCACCCTGTCCAGGGTGTACCCCTGCCTCGTGCCCTAAGGTTTCCTGCGACCCTCAATACAGGATAAAGCGGTATAGACGATGAGTGAGAGTAATTGTTATATTGTGTCGGTTGCCAGTTTAGGGCTAACACAAGCTTCAACACTAACTAGCTTCTAACACAAGGCTGAAACCCAAATCCTTTTCTAATCTCTGATCAAGGGCACTACTTAGTGTGTGGAACAAGGGATTGTACACCTTGGCGCACTACGATTCCATTAACACTATTTGGGATTCAACTCTTGAAAATCTGAAAGTTAGCTCATGTTCTAAAGCAAAATAAGTGGAAACATAGTAAATGGGACATTTTGGTAAATTTCATAATTTTCTCATGACTATCCACTAACTCCATGGTTTATTTTTCTCACATTTTGTCTATGTAGTATTTAAAACTACTTTTCACCCAAATTAACCATCGGCCACTAACTGTCAATGCTAACTAACTAGCTCAATGCTTAGTTCTGCCAGTTGTGAAAGAGTATGTGCTGGCATAGCAAAATAAGGAGCTAAATAAACAAAGAAATCATAATCTAGTGATAATAAATAGTGTTTGTGGAACTGTTAAACTGTACGAGAGCAATATATCACACAAGGTTGTGCTGTTGTACCGAATATCAGCACAGCTATAATATCTTCCGTACAGGAGCTACATCTTCAAGGTTATGGCCACATCATAGCCGTGCTTGTGTGATTTTGCTTAAGTATAATATAACTTTCTCTTTATTATATTTACTATATCAGATTAGTTGAATTCAGTTTTAAGCAAATGACTTTCTTCTCCACTCACATTCTGTATAACACAATGTTCTCAATACAGCTGAGGCTAAACATGAGAACATGTCTAAACATGACTAAACATTGAGTACAACTAGTGGTTAAAAAGGTCACACAGAAGCAAAAGAAGCAAAAGTAGCAGTCCTACTCAATATGAACTCACGATAGTGGTGATGTATATCGTTGAGCTGCGTACAGATATAGCAGGTGTTATATTGTGATTCATACAAAGCTTTCAGGTAACATCAGTCACCTACAGTTTCACTTGCAATCGGAAGAATAAAAAAAAGGGTGTTGGATAATTTTCTGCTGAAATAAGTAACACAAAGCAGCATTGTTTCCACTTCTGGTTAGGGTTATTACAGTATAATCCAAAATGGCTCTCATTGTGTAAGTTAATTGACAATTTTCTCACCCATGATGAGCTTCACAATGAATTGCAAAGAGTTGTCGATTTGAGTTTTGTGCATTTTTGGTCTAACTTTTAGAAGGAACTGACAAGTCTGGTTAGTATTGTTAAGAAGTAGAATGCACACAGAGAATGGTCATGATTAAACAAACAAAATAAATCCAGAAACCAAGTATTAGAGCAGGGAAAACACCGAGCTGAGCTGACAAACCATTACACAAACCATTTCACAACAGTTTATCATGGAACTCAAAGTGATTACGTAATCATCTTTTAAACGCAATTTCTATTTTTCATTCTCAAGCTTACATGGCAACAATATAGCTTTTAAATTGTTCTTTTTTTTTTTTTTTTTGGAAAACAGAGCGACACATTGTACATGTAACTCACCATCATTTGTTTCTACATAAAAATTATTTGATACTGCTGATATGATATCTACCTCACAGCTTTCCACACTCTCGCTTACGAGTGACGATACGACATTGTGGCTTTCTGTTGCACACCACAGTGTGTATATCACAACATGTACAGAATCACACCACCATCCGGCAGTCAAGAAATAGTTCTGATTTACCGTTGAGTGACACTGTTGCCTGTTATCTCCTAATAATACATGATCTAATGTCTATCCATAACCAAAGAAACCCATTAGTTTTAATTATACTCATGGATTATGTAAGGACTAATCACTGTTTGAGGTAATGGAATTACATAACAATTGGGCAAAGGAAGCTTGAATGCTCTAAAAGACGTATTGATTAATTATAGTTCAGATTGTTTTTAAATTTTACAAGTTATAAATAAAACAAGAATATTTTACATTTTAAAAAGAAGAATATTTTACCACATTACCATGATACTGGCTACTACTGTATCTTATAGTCACTTGGACAAAACAGAACAAAGATGATGTGACTGTGTTGTCATTTCCTGCTTGAAGGCAAAACGTGAGAAAAAAACAAAAACCTTATTTATGTACACAATGCACCCGTTTCTCAGTGTGGTTTTTATGGGTTGGCTGACGCACACAGAAAGTCAGAAGATATATAGGAAAGCGTATGACATGCATCAAGACTACCTTAAAAAAATTGTCCAAATAAAGCTGATTAATGTAAACAATTCAGATCTGACTAGATGTTTGTATTTCTGCCTCTGAATGCAACCTTAGTAAATATAGTAAAAGATTATTTATGTTCAGTCACCTGATGACTCTCATGTACAATTCAGCAATAATCTGGCCAACCGTGTCTTTTTAAACCTCTGCTCACATGGCAGCGCAAAACAAATGGGGAACCCTAACCTCTTCCACATACTTGATCTCATAACTAGTATCAATGTGATACCAGTTGACCCGGAAAGAAATTTTGCTCCTTTAACCACTGAGAACAGTGGTGAACGGCATTCAGCCTGCCAATCGATCATCTCTATTTATAACGGTTAATAAATGATGATTATAAAATGGTTGCATCGAATAACAGACTCAGAAAGGTCCAATGACTCAACCAAAGACAACATTCAAATTACTGCAGTTGGACTAAGAACATCCAAGACATTATTAAAACCTGGAAGGTAGTCCTGGGCCATCTAATTTACAAGAGAAAAAAAAATAAATAAATAATAATAATAATAATAAAAAACAAATGTGTGGCCACTTATTAGTGAGGCTAATTGGAAACAAGTCTTCAGTTTGCTAGGACACAAAGATTGGACTTTGGAGGGATGGAGAAAGGTCATGTGGTATGAGTTGAGTGATGGCCACTGTACAAGCCAATAATTACATAAATTACAAGAACATTAATTGTGAAAGAGTGGATTTGGGAGCATGAGGAATTATGTAACCAAAAAAGGCATTAAAAAAATATTAGGGAGTATATTTAAAGTTAAATATATTTAAAGTTAAAAGAGTATATTTAAAGTTAAATATTAAAGATAATTAAAATGTTAAGCCTATGTTCATTACATATTGTTCAAAAGTCTTGAACCACCCCTCATTTCTTTTTCAGACTGGCTTGTATTTTAAATGTACTGTAATCCTGAGAATCAGATATCCAGGCTTCCTGAAATACTTTTCATTTTCAGTCCAGTCCCTGTACCTGATCAGTTTCAGAGGAATGTTTTTGTTTGTTAATCCATCCAGTGAACTATGAATCATTAAAGCATAAAAACACATCTAACTTCTAAGGCTCGAACACGCTACTGTAAGTGGTCGGAACAGACGAGAGGGGAAATGAGATTCCATCCATCGACCCATTTTTAAATTGTACCTTTAGGCACTTGAGGCAAGTCACAATATAACAAGGTGCAAGGCGACAGTGCGACTACTACACCACGTGCCTCCTTGAACAGTACCTATATTTTGAAAATTGTAGTTTTTAGTTCCACAACTTTCACTCGACCTGTTCATATTCACACTTCATATGAAATCCATGTGTTCGGCAGGAAGCCGCATCATCTGAATTTCAAATTTCCTACAGATCAAGGGAAGAAGAAATACAAGATTTGTTATTGGACTTTCTTTTCAAAATAATTAAATATTGATTAACAATGCAACTCTAAACATACACTTTAGTATATTTTAATCCATCAGGTTAATTGTTGCCTGCTATAGGTTAACACATTCCTTTAATGGTTAACAGCCAAAAAATAGGATACATGGAACCTTAGTTGTGAAGGGTAAAGTGATCATTATACACAGTCGATTTGATCAAAACAGTTTTTATTGAAATCATTCACAGAGTTAGTTGTGTGGTTGGTTGCATGGGCTGCACTCTGACACAAAGGCTGAGACCAGATAAAGTTAGCAATTCTTTCTCTGGTCACTGTGAGATGGTCTAAAATCTACCGTGTGTGTGTATGTATGTATGGTGTCTCCCCCATCGTACCTATACAATACAATAGCAGCATCCTTATTTACAATGTAATATCTCTGTACAACAGGTATTTACAGTATGACCACACCCCAGGTGTGAGGGAGAACCTGAATGTAAGAAGAGAGCAAGTGAATGTGACGGAAGAAGCAAGACAGGACTTGGCATCATGTACACACTGCTCAGTGCTTCAGTTAAAAGCTGCCAAAACCAGTTCAACTGTGCTAAGAGTTAATTGTTGTGTTTTTTGCACCACATTTAAAAAAAAAACTTTTTATAGGTCTAGCTCAGGTTATTTCCTGAATCATTTCCCCGGAATTAATAAAACCTTGCAAACAATGTTATTAAGGCTTTCCTGTCTGGCGCTCTTGCCGTCAGTCACTCAGTTTGCTCATAATGAATATGTTTTTTATTCCTTTCACTCATTCGATCAGGAGCAGAAAATTTGACAAGTCGTCTTAGGCAAGGCTGTCTTTCCTTGGAGCGAGTCTGACTCATAACACAACAAACACCTTTTCCATGTGTGTGCTTTCACTTCTATGCTTCAAAACACTTTTCTAATTAGTCAAGTCTAGGCTTGAGGTGAATAAAATTAGCAAACTGAGGTGTCACTTATTAAAAAAATAGAAAACAAATATCCCATCAAGCTGAACCTCACTTACTGCAAGACGAACAGGCTGAATAGTATCAATGCACAGTGCAACAGAGACGCGCATATTCTGTGTAATAAAAAAAAAAAAAAAGCTCAGTGGCCAGCCATGAGGTTCAATTAAAAGTCCACTCAAAAAAAGAAAGAAAAGAACAAATAATAATAATAATAATCTGCCGGTAGTGCCACAGAGAAACAGTTGCTGCTCTTTCTCTATAAGGACTTTATGTAGTGTGAATAGTGGGTATGAGGTGGCATGCATGGTGCCCAGCAGTGCCGGAGAACTTTTAGCTCTTGATTAAATACTGCCCTCTACAGGCACGGCTTGAGACTGCAGTGAAGTGACGCGAATTTGATCCGACTAAAAACAGCTCAGCTCATATACTTACACCAGAACTAAGCGGTCATAAATTCATCATAAAAATCTGTCATTATTATTATTAGTAGTAGAATCCATGTAATGTAGGTAATACACACATGCCTCTACTTCAGTAATTACATGTGTTTCGTGTATTCCATCCCATAAGGCAGTGCAACAGCCCGACATCACCGCGATATGGATGGAAATTGATGCCTGAGTACCATCATCAGTGTTGACATGTAGCATTTGTACCTGCAACCACATGTCACTCATAACATTCAACATCTTTTTTTTTTTTCCCCTCCTTTGTGCAATTCTTATATGCATCTCGATTCACTTCAGGTATATGTTTTGTGTGTAGCTTTTCAGGAAAGTCCAAACTATCAGTGCATGTCCGGTCCCCACCACACATGGGTTAAAGTTAAATAAGAAGTTCAGAGTGCTAGGTGCCACAGTCAGACCATCTAAGACCTGGCGAGACTGTCTGGTGGAGGCGGTCTGGATTTCCTTATCCTCCATTGTGCATTTCTTCACATGTATGATGTGTGTCTAGACTTCTTGTAAAACCAGAAGCATCTCCTCTTTTTTTTTCTTTTCTCAACCATAAGCTGAACGTTAAACAAATAAAACCAACTGTTATGGCAGCGTAAACTAGACCCAATTCTAATTTATAACACTTTTCTTTTTTTAAAGCAAATTCTTGCATGTATTTATGATATCATTTCCTGTGTGGGTGTGCAGGATTTGTAACTGAAATTCAACTACAAATAGCAATTTCCACCTCATTGAAATACTAAGAAAACCCTTTGGCAATTTCATTTCATTTTCAATCTCAATCGTTTCACAACAGATTTTCATCTAATACTTAAATAACTGATGCACACTCACAAAAAGAAATGCGATTCCAAATACAGGAATGAATCACGATTTTCTAATTAGCATCTCAAATCGACATTATCGTCGTTACGCTACCATCATTCACCGAAGGTCAAGTCATGGCATGTATAAACTCCCTGGGCTGTTGAGGGTGAGCTGCCCGTTGGACGCCGCCTCACATGTCTCGTCGTCCAACAGGCCTGAGGCGTCTGCGTTGGTCAGACTGTCATGGTAGCTGCTGAAGCTGATGTTGTCCTCCTTCAGCTCAATTGTCCAGAAAGGTGCGTTAATCTTACGGTTCTGGTACTGGCGGTAGGTGTAGATGCCGCCTGCTGCTCCCAGCAGTGCCAGTATCAGTGTGATGATGACGGCCAGGATGATTAAGTTGAACTGAGCCCAGGAGAGCTGAACAGGGGGAGTCGTGCTGTTGGCGGTGGGGCTTGTCAGGCTGGAGAGGAGCGCCGTGGACGAGGTGGGGAGCTGATGAGTTACATTAGGGCTGGGGGTCATAGTGGAAAAGTACGCAGGTGTAGTGGGCACTGAGGAGAGAGAGAGAGAGAGAGAGAGAGAGAGAGAGAGAGAAAACATTTGTGCTGGGAGAAAACCTTTCAAGGTAGGTAAAAGATTTATGATTACGGTAAACGTCTTGTATTTGTATGACGTGAACATGCAATGTATAAAGGGAAAGAATGAAAGGAGGACATACAAATGGGGAATAAATTAAGTGTTTTAATTTAATCTGTTCACTAGAAAACATCTGGTAAAAACATGAGAACCTTCTAAACCTGCTCAGTTTTTTAATGCAGACTTTGTCTCTTAAAGCGGTATGTGAATGAATATGTAGTATTAGGACTAAAGCTGTAAAAAGATGTTTTGAAGTATTTCTCTCAATCAATCAATTAATCTCCGAGAGGGATGTACCAAAAGTGAAGCAAATATAGGCGTATAGGTCGTTAACACATACTGTAGCAAATAGCACATGTTGATTGGGTAACTCTTCCTTTATACAAAGGTACTAATTAACCAAATCTCTATCACAAGCCACGCACGTGCACCATTGCTGAACCTAACTCTCAAACAAATCCTCTTTGTTAATGGTCTCCCACTGCACTACAGAATGTTTCTAGAGATGACACCACTGATTAATGTGCAGAGATTAATGAAAAAGCTCAAAGAAGGGAAAACCAGCAATGTGGACAAACATGCAGCAGACCATCAACTGTGACAAAGGGGATTTTCAAAGCTGATTTGAGAGTTCAACGATGGCGCAAATGCACAGCTCATAACGGAGACTATATTGAGTAGGACCTTTATTTAGGAGTAAAAGATACTCTACCAACATGTGCAATTTTTAACAATCTATATTAATTATAAAGAAATGTATGCCTGTTTTTGCATTACTTTCCGCACATCCCTCGTATCTACAGTATCTCTCTCTGTCTTTTAAACGCATATATCTTTTGATCATTGTAATTAGCTCCTCTGGATGTGCATGTAAAGGCAATGCAATAGCAGTGCTCATCAAAAGTTCATTTCAAGCTGTACTTATTTATGGTTTGGGGGAAAAAGGCAGAAAAAAAACCAAGACTGTTCCAAAGAGAATCTAAATTAGATCCCTTATTTCAATTCTTCATTGTACTACACTGTACTGTTCATTAAAGAACATTTACATCTAGTTTGTGTGATTGTGAAAATTCAGTGGCTGCCTAAAGTATGTTTCA
This sequence comes from Clarias laeviceps, assembly GCA_030014305.1. Classification (NCBI taxonomy): domain Eukaryota; kingdom Metazoa; phylum Chordata; class Actinopteri; order Siluriformes; family Clariidae; genus Clarias; species Clarias laeviceps. The sequence goes on from JAQMYJ010000017.1 coordinate 8,703,719, forward strand.
GCTCTGATCAATAGCATTAACATTCATATTTTATCTTGCTACTGTTCAAAATCAGCGGCCACTAAAGTCATTTAACTCCAAAGGTAGCAGAATTTGGAACATTCTGTGGATTAATCTGATAATTACTCTGGATTTTTATATTATTATTTTACCAGAATAATTAATGCAAATGGAAAAAAATGGTTTGATGATGTTTTGTTCAGTTAAGTCTACCAAAAAACACAGAGGCATGATCTTTTCCTACTATGCACATCTGGAAGAAATTCCTCATAACTCATGAACAAACCTTTTTTTGTTGTTGTTGTTTTTTGTTGACAATATGAAAGGAATTAAAAACCAACAAAAAAAATTTATCAGCTCAATCAAAAAACGGAAAAGACAGGTATTTGTGAGACAGGTATAGGATTCAGAAAATTCCTTAGTAGTTTCTTACTCACTCACACTAGAGCATCTACAGTAGTACCTACTGATTTGGGTTTTATTTGCACTATATTTTCTTGCATTTGTGAAGGCACTTCATAGATATTGCTGACGATTCAGATCATTAGGTGACTGTTTTGAGGCCCTAACGGATTACCGATGGCTGTGCAGTTCCTGGAAAGGGCGTCTCCGGTGAATCCAGGGGCGCAGAGCTGGCAGCGAGGCCCGGTGGTATTGTAGCTGCAGTTCAGACAGTGTCCGGTTTCTGGGTTACAGATGCGGGGTGCGCTGCTTGGCTCGGCGTTCCCGTTGCACTCGCATGGCACACAGATACTGTCGGCATTGTAGTATCCATCAGAGCACTTCTCACAGGTGGAGCCCTCGTAGCCAGTGTTACACTGGTCACACACTGGACGGCCGTGTTCGTCTGTCAGAACATGAGAAAAATAAAGCAAGCAATTTTTAACTTCTTCTGGTTGTAATGTTTTGTGGCTACTGAAATGGTTCATGGTTTGTTGCACTTGAATCTAAAATTCCCTTTATTAATCTGGCAACTGGGTTTTACTCTCAGGCAGAACAATAATCATTCTAGAATAATAAAACTGTGGCATTATCGCACTTTAACTGTCTTTAAATAAAATCAATATGTTTGTGGCAAAATGGCAAAAAAAAAGGAAGTAATTACAGATATTTTAAATTATGCAATTTTTAATTATATCGTTTTCAAAATTTCAAATGTAAAAATCAATAATGGTCAATCAATAATCAATTTATAACAAAAAGTTACAAAATACCATTTTCTGCCTCAGAATTGCATGGCAGTGTCGAATGTAATACTGCAAATTCTCATTCTCATAAATACAACACAAATAATAAAATATATTTCAAAAAAAGGAAAGAAAGAAAAAAAAAAGTTAGTTTTGCTTTTGAAGTCAGTGGTAACAGATAAAAGTAAGAAGCTAATTATGTAATGAGGTGGCAAGACATTAAAGATTACAATCAGTGTTTTTCTTCCTCAAGGGTGATCTTGAAAGAATAATTTGACTACCTCAGTGAAATTTCAAAGACAGTCTGGTTTCTGCCTGCATAATACAACTCGTTGTATTCGAGTATATGGAATCATGATGATACTGCTCATATATTTATATTGGAGTTATATTATCATCACTTTGGAGAACTAAGAAAACTACAAAGAATTCTAAAAAAAGAATTTAAAATTTCAACTTATGGTACTGAAAGTCATTCAAATATTTTAATAATTTAATGAATCAGATATTTAATTTTTACTGGTTGGATTATTATTACAATCTAAATTCTGAAAAAGTTGGGACGTTATTTATATTTTAATAAAATGAAAACTAAACGACTTTATGTGAGCCAATATTTTATTCACAATAGAACACGGAGAACATGTACAGAGCATAACATCATCAGAAGATGATGTTTAGAGATGATGAAGAAACTGGAGAAATCACTGTGCGTAACATGCCGTGCCACAGGCATCCAACAAACCAGGCCCTCAGACAACACTGCATCACAGTGTCATTGACATTATTAAATGGGCCCAGAAACCACTGTCGGTAAACACAATCCGCCGTGCCATCTGCAGATGCCAACTAAAGCTCTATCATGCAAAAGGGAAGACACATGTGAACATGGTCCAGAAGCGCCGTTGAGTCCTGTGGGCCAAGGCTCATTTAAAATGGACTGTTTCGAAGTGGAAAAGTGTTCTATGGTCAGACGAGTCCAAATTTGACATTCTTGTTGGAAAATCACAAACTCTGTGTGCTCCGAGAAGTGTGCTAAAGAGAAGGGAGACCTTCCAGTGTGTTATCAGTGTTCAGTTCAAAAGCCAACATCTCTAAATGGTATGGGGGTGAATAAGTGCATACGGTATGAGCAGCTTGCAGTTTTGGAGGCACTATGAATGCTGAAAGGTTTAGATAACAGCTATTGCTGGACAATGCAAAAACCACATACTGCAGTTAGCTAACAGCATGGCTTCTTAGTAGAAGAGTCCGGATGCTGAATAAGCCTGCCTGCAGTTCAAATCTTTCACCTATAGAGAACATTTAACAAAAAATATGCCAAAGATGACCAACCACAAGCTCTTTATCAGCTAGAAACCTATATCAGGAAAGAATGGGACCAAATTCCAACACCAAAACTCCAGAAACCCATAACCTCAATCCCAGAAGTCTTCAAACTGTTTTGAAAAGAAGAGGAGATGATATACCATAGTAAACATTTAAATACTTTAAAACATTGTTATGCATGGTTAAACATTTTTTGAGACCTGTAGAAGGCATCAAATTTGAAATTTTGTGCATCATTTTGTGCATAAAATTGTAAAATTGCTCAGTTTAAACATTTAAGTTATATTGTGAATACAATATTGGCTCATGTGATTTGAAAGTCCTTTAGTTTTCATTTTATTCAAATTGAGAAAATGTCCTTTTCCGAATGTTTTCGGAATTCGGGTTGTATCTAACGTGCAAACAGGACAAGTCTTTAAAAATCAGATGAGCTCAATGCTGTTGTATTCTGTCCTCACATTTTTAATCACAATGTGAGGAAGAAATACAACAGTTCATTGATGAAATGCTTGCTAAGGAATGCTTGCCCAGTTTTTTCTTAAGGGCATAAGCACAATTAATAGCACACTTTGTTAAAAGAGGAGCATGAATTTGTTTGTTCCCTTTAGTTGCTACTTACAGGCTTAGTTAGTTAATTATCTTGACATATGTTATTACCTTAAATTACCTATTGGAGTTCCTTATTTTTAAGTAGGTTTCTGGGCAATCAATACATAGGACCTGATGGTACACTGGAGCATTTATTGTTCCTAGTGGGTTAGTTAATGATATTTTTAGTTGACCATTCTTGCATAATATTACAAAATCATATGATGGTCTTTGGCACATGTGTACAGTTTCTGAGAAGAACTAGAAAAAAAAAGCTATTTTTCCTTATTATTTTAATTAAATGCAGAAAATGTTTCTACTTTGCTACAGTGGTACCTCGGCATATGAATTTAAACCGCTCTGGAGGCGAAAATGCAGATAATCCGTACCAGCAACTAAAGAATATTACCAATATTACTAATTTCCAACACTATAATTATATTTCTGCATATAAACACAATCACAGCATTTTAAAAAGACATGTAAAAGGAGTAAAATATAAAATAAATAGACATTAAACCTCACTTTACATTAATTTATGATTCCTCATGCTACCATCCTTGATAAAATGTAGCGCAGACACAAAATGGGATTTTATAAAGTTTTCGATCATTGTTTTATATGCAGCTGTATACTTTATATAATCGGTTTCCATATCGTGCATCAGTTATGTTTTGATTCCGTGTTTTTACTCTCATAAGACTTTCTCTATAAATCACAAGGGGAATCCCACTGACCATGTTTAAAGAGAACCTGGAAGTACACATTGTTTATATGCATACGACCAGTCACCATTTTTTTTTACCAGCACTGCATTATACTGCGAATCCTTCTGTCTTCTTTGTCCCACCATTGGGACAGTAGCACAGGACAGTGTTTTTTTTTTTCCATCATTGAGCTCCCAGATTGACTCATAAAGCCGGTGAGGCCAACCAAAATGTTGTATATAGTTGTAAATAGTCGTATTATGTGCACTGCAGTGTGTCTTTTGTATATAAACATTTGGGTTTGGTATATTGAGTGCTGTTTGTGTGTCTTTCGCGTTACTGTTTAAAAAAATAAATAAATGTATGTCCTATGTTTCTGTAATCTGGTTTAATTAAATAATACAGAATTTTTTTTGTAATTGACTTGATCTTTTGTACAAACTAGTGAACATGGTGTATATTTGTTAACTTCAAATACTGCAGAATCTTGAATATAAAATATTCAAGATAGTGAGTGTTTACTTTCGTATTTTAAAATATATATAAAAAAAGATTTTCAACATGGCCTCAGACATACATGGACCTCACTCTATGTGTATAATCAATAATCCTTATTTAAGTTCTTTGGTTTTAATAGAAAGCATTTTACCATATAGAGCCTAAATGTTAATTTCTCTGCACCAAATTAAAGAAGATCTCTTGCTTGCATTTGTTGAACTCGTTTACATTATTTCCAGTGACTGAGCACTTCAACTGATATACAACAAAAAGCTAAACCAGAATCCCCAAGCACTGGGGATTACTGATGATGCCATTCTCAAAGGGAGACAAACAGCTAAATCATAGACAGTGAACAAAGATGACAACCTCCGGTGCTTCCCTGAGCTGTCTGTACTGGATGAATTCAATATTACTCTCTAATGTAATCTTCACAGGCAGCAGAACAGGGCAACCACCATCTAGTTATGCATTTCAAAACATTTCCCTTCGCAACAGAAAATGCAGTTCACAATGAATAATAACTGCAGTAGACAGCCAGAGGGATTCCCCCGGCTCATACTCACTTACTTTTTGTCACACAGTGACATTCATCTGATATTATTTTTTTCAATTAAATATTTTTTTTTCCTCCTCAAGTCTCGATTTAAATCAGTCTCATATTGAATATCTTAGCATGTCAATGTAATGAATAGAAACTTTTCACTTACAATAAATGATCTAGTGATAACTGTAGTGCACGGAGTTCAAAAATAAAATTTGCTGTGATTGTGTTTTTACATGTGTATTGTATACAGTGCATCTTAATAGATTAAAGTATTGTAAAAAACGTGAAGCTAATACGTACATTCCTGATTTCATTATGTAAAGTGAAAAATATCAAAACCTTTTTTTGCTTTAATTTCCAAACGTATAGCTTACAGCTCATGAAAATCAAATGTCTAGTATCTCAAATTATTAGATTTGTCCTAAGGTCAAACAAAAAGCATTTGCAATACAGAAATTCTGAAAAGTTTGTTTATTTATGCATTCAATACTTGATGAGGGCTCTTTTAGCACAAATTACTGCATCAATGTGGCATGTCTAGGAGGTGATCAGCCTGTGGCACTGCTGAGGTGTTATTAAAGACAAAGACTTTAATAGCAGCCTTTTCTCATCTTCCTCTTGACAATAGATTCTCTAAGAAGTTCAGGTCAGAATACACAGCCAAACAAACACAGTATGATCATGGCCAGCAAACCAGTAAGTGGTAATGTTGGCACTGTGAATACATTAAAGTTGACTTGATAAAATATAGTGGGACCAAAACCAGCAGGTGACATGACACCCCAGTCATCACCGACTGTGGAAACTTCACACTGGACTTCAAGCAACTTGAATTCATTGCATATCCACTCTTTCCCCAGACTCCGGGACCTTGATTTCCAAATGAAATGCAATATTTAACTTCATTTGAAAAGAGGACTTTAAACCATTGAGCAATGCTCCAGTTTCTTTTCTCTTTAGCCCAGGTAAGATGCTTCTGACATTTCCTTGTAGTAGCCCATTACCTGAAGTTGTAATAACAGTTGTAGCCCATTACCTGAAGTTGTCTTTGTGTGATGACTCTTGATGCATTGAGTCCAGTCTAAGAAGAAGAAAAAAAAAAAAAAAAACTCTCCCAAGTTCTTGAATCAACTTTGCTTGACAATGATTTTAAAGCTGTGGTAATTTACTTAAATAGTAATTCACTTAAACTTGTAATTAAATATTATAATTTTTTGTGGTACTGGATTTTTGATTGTCATGAGCTGTAAACCGTGAATTTCATTTTTGGAAATATTGCACTTTACAGTATATATATAATGAATCTAGGACAAAAAAAAATATTCCATGATATTCTAATTTATTGAGTCAAGTTAAATTTGATTATGTCAAGTTAAAATAATTTGCCTCTGAAAATTTCCTCTGGAAGTCTAAGCATTTGTCAGAAACCCAAAAAAAATAGATTTGTAAATTATGCAGCAATTCACACAACCTATTGTACCTCTGGCTTAGAGCTTATCCGGTTGCCTGTAAATCTAGGAAGTTGTATGATCATCCAGGGCTTTGTCAATTGGTTCCTGCTTTTCCCCCTGTAGTGCTGTAACACGAGGGATTTTCTGCACAAGCCCTGACTGATAACCGTGCAAGTTTTAACAGGATTGCCCGAATTGATCAGACTTCACTCTACTCCCTGTGGATAAATCAAACCGAACACAGCAGCAAAATGGAGTAGCTCTTGATACTGAAGTCATCTAGACACTAAAACGTAATTAACTAAAATATTAATTGTAATGTAAATTGTTAATACCAGCTGAATGGAGTTTGGTCATTGTAAGATTTGGTGTAGGCTTCCAGTACGTATACAAGTTTGCAGTTTGGATATTCATCAACTCCAGCATTCAATGTTATGGAAAAGGTACACAGACACCACATTAGGGCTGCAACTAACAATTATTTTAATAATCGATTAGTCTGTCGATTATTTTTTCGATTAATCGGATGAAAAACAAAAACCGGGAAAATCATTAATTTCCAACCCTTTATTCAAAACAGAACTAAAATCTTTAGAAAGTGCACAAACATGTTGCTCCTTGAGTCAATAAAACAAAATAAAAATGGACTAACACAAAAAGCATAGACATGTATGCTTTACATCTGCCAAATATATACAGTGGAACCTTGGATTACGAGAATAATTCGTTCCGGAAGTGGTATTTCAAAACCAAATTAAATTTTTTAAAACACACTAACAGAATCACTGCTGTAAAGTAAAAATAAAACAAATTAACCTGCACTTTACCTTTGAAAAGAATCGCGACAGAGCAGTGTTTCTGTGTAAAGCAAAGAGAAAGAGTGTGTGTGTGTGTGTGAAGGTGAAAGTAGGAGGGGTCACACACACACACAGAGACACACAGACAGACACACAGACAGACACACAGACAGACAGACAGACACACACACACACACAGACACACACACACAGACACACACAAACAGACACACAGACACAGACACAGCAGGAAAAGAGCAGGCTAAGCCCTGAGCAGAGAGAGAAAATGGATTTTTAACGTCTCTAATGAGACTTGTCTGTATACAGACACAAAATAAAATATGTTTTATGCGCACACACATGGTCAGTGTTATAGTAAACAGTACACGCGTGCACGGATGTTGATTATACAGTACTGTCCTGTAAGCGCGAGGTCTTGCTTTCTTGGTAGAGTTACTCATCTCCCTGTGTCTGCTCTGATCAGTGAGCTCCGGCTGAAAGGAGCAGCATATTCCCGTGACTTCACGGTAGCTGACAGATGTGAATGAGCTGCGCATGTGCAAACGATGTTGCCACGGACCAATCACTTACTTGCTTCTGATAACAGTTTTATTTTGGACACGTGAGGAAGGATTAGGGAAAACACGCAGAATGCAAATACGACGTAATCAATATGCAAATATACGCATGACGTCATCTAGCGACATTTGGCAACTTTTCGAGCAGACTTTAGCTACTTTCCATTGAAAATAGTTGGCAACACTGGCTAGCATCAATGCGCAAGACTGAGTGTGTTCACTCATCTCCGCGCTCAACTAAAGTTAATTTTCTTTAAATAATCAAATGTCTCCGCGACACAACGAATTGATTATGAAATTCGTTGCCAACTCTTTTAGTAATCGATTTTTATCGATTCGTTGTTGCAGCCCTACACCACATTAATATCCTCAACAAATTAGCAATAAACTAATTATTATGTGACCTATTCTTTTAATAGCACAAAACAACACATTCACGAATACTTTAAAATCTGAAATGGGACTGACAGACAAACTAATTTAGATGAAAAAAAGGGATAAATTAATGAAGGAAATCATAGTGGCAGGGTAATAAAAAAGGACAAAAGAATAAATAGAAAAATAAAAATAGCTAGAAATAAATAGGCATGCTATATGTGCTCAGAGATAATAATGCAAAAATACATATAGTCACGCCACTGCACTTTTTTATTAGTTTATTAGTTACCCAGATACATCTACAATGTCTGTGTAAAAAATGGACAATGTCCAGTAACTTGGGGTTGGATGTAAGAAAATGCTTTGAGTTTGAAAAAGTGTTAATTGTATAATCTAAATGAAGAGACCGGAAAATATTTTAAGTAGCAAAAAAAATACAGAAACTTTTCCCTCCATACACTACCAGTCAAAAGTTTGGTCACAGCTTTTAATTCCATGGCATTCATTTTATTAATAATTTTGGTAAAAAGCTATTATAATTAATATATTATAATAAATATATTATAATTTAGTAAAATAATGAATAATTTATCCAAAATATGCAACAATGTCCTTTGAACAGTTGATGTTCATATTTATAACGGCTCTAATCTGAGGTGCTGTTTGTTAATTAGTGATTTCTGAGGCTGAGGACTATAAATGAACTTCTCTTCTGCAGCAGAGGTCAGTTTTGTTCTTTCTTTTCTGTGATGGTCTTCATGAGAGACAGTTTCATCATGGTGCTTGATGGGTTTTACAAATGTATTTGACAATCCTGTTCTTGCAAGAACTGTTCCAGAACAGCTGACCTTCATGTCTTAAAATAAAAACTGTTTTTGTTACTTAATCACCTAATGCCAGATGTGTTATTTCATGGTTTTCCAGTATTGTTCTAAAATGTAGAAAATAAATCACTAAACAAAAAACATTGAATTAGAAGATGTGTCCAAACCTTTGACTATAAATAGTAGTGTTGATTTTAGACTCTACTGAGAATCTACAAAAGAGCTTCAGCTTCGGTGCCTCATTACATTAACCCTCATTGCACTTAGCTGCAGAATACAGAAACTATTGAAAAATGAAATAAGGAAACCAAATTTTGGCATTTTATTTCTCATAAACTATAAGTAGTTCAATTTTGAAGTTTTGTCTTATGTAGGTTTTACTTCCAGATTATTCTACTACTTCTCTGAAATTAAAAGTAAAACTTGTTAGTTAACAGCTTTTTATTTCTTTTAATGCACATTTTACTTGTAATACGTCTCCTACATCACCCTGAGTAATGATGTGTAGCTAATGATGTAAACCAGAGAATGCACCATCCATCAAGATAATTTAGTGTCACATAAAATGATTTCCATGGCTACAACAGAACTTCGATAGCAGATTGCATTAATCGTGAAGATCACTGATTATAAAAACGTCGTACAAGTTTTAGTTTTTTTGTTCTACTATCTTATAAACTATTCTAAATTAAGGAACAAAATGTCTTAATGATATTTTTAAAAAGTTTAAATTGTAATCATTTACCAGGATTTTTAGAACATAATATCATGATAATGAAGGACTGCCATAATAATATTTGTGGCTGGAGGCAAAAAGAGTAAAATTGGCCTTCCTCTCTGGATAGGAGAGTTGGTGTCTGCAGTGTCAATCGCAGCAATACTAGCCAATTATGGGCATCTGTGAGCTCATATATACGGAAGAGGGCACATAGTGCTATCCTGCGTGTGTGTGTTCACTGTGCTGTCATACAGCAGGAAAAGCAGTATGAAAAGATCCAGTTGGATGATGTCACATGCTTTGGGATAAGAACTTCTTCCACACTGGCTTGCTCAGAGAGATGGCTGATTTGAGTGAATTGGTGACCAAACTGAGCAGAAAATGGGGGTCAAGTGTATTTTAAAATAGAGAATTGTACCACATAAACTACTTAAAGAAAGGAAATCAACATGTAGATGAAATCAGAATTTCAAAATCCTTAGAAATTTCCACTCCTCCTGTAAACAGGCAGAAGCTTTAAGCTTTGTAGTTTTAACATTCACCATTCTGTTATGTATGACTTCTGTACACAAACACACCCAGCAGGAAATGTTCATACTCTTTCTTAAATCATATCCGGATTACCTCAGGCAAGGCTCTGTTCCTCTTCCAGCTGTGTGTTACGTTTTCTCTCCTCCTTGGCACCGAGCAGATACAGAAAATTTCCGGAATTGCTTCGTAACAGAGCCTTTGGGATTCAGGACAGTTAATCATTAACCTTCGGAAACAGAGCTGCTGGCAATGTCTGCCGCATTTCCGTGTGTGTCACTCACACAGCACCTTTTAACACAATGTTCCCTACACAAACACTGCAACAAACACATGCACCTGTTGAGCAAAACCGAAACTTCAAACGAGCCGAAAATCAGCCAAATTCTTCGCTTTTCGGTCTTCAAGTCAGCCACACGTCACCTATCCAAGGCAGAGATTGTGAAAAAGGAAAGAAACGAGACGTTGCGAATGAACAGGTGACTTTGACAAACCTCAGCTTAATGCAAATTAAGTCTGAACATGTAAATTAACATGGCAGCTATGGAGAGGAACAGGAGAATCCAATTCCACTCCAGCAATCGATGCTTTAGTGATGTTTTTCAGTTGAAACGTATTTCCTTGAATGGAATTTTTTTTTAAATCTGATAAGTCATTAGGAAAATTACTGTTAACTTTTTAAGGTACGTCCTTGAAACATTTCCGGACTCATGTTTGTGGTTTTATTACTCATCTCCATAACAGCCATCACACTGTGGTCACATCAAAGCTGCTAGACGCCTTCTGAACAAAAAGACAAACCAATGGAAAGAATCAACCCTTCTCAACTCAGTTGTGCTGACAACTGACAAAAAAACAAAACAAATAAATTACATGCGAGTCTTTACGATAATAAAATACAGAGTGTATAATATTATATATTGTCTAATTTTTTACTGAATGTTTTGCAGTCTACCTACAGTACAATATGACTTCATGAACTAGAATTCTCTTTCTTTCAAATTCTGAATTAGAAATAGCAAGTGGCCTCAAAGGTTAACAACAAAAGAGACGAGGTTTATTGTGCCTTCAGATAAATAACAAAAATCCTGTTTTGCATAAGACAGCAGTTGTAGCATCACACAAAAAAATTTAATAAAAGCAAACAAAGAACCAAGTCAAACACAGGCTTAAAATAAAACTTGATTGATCTTGGCATGGAGATCCGGGTGGCGCTTAGTAGGACTGATCTTACAACTGGACCTAGCATGGAAGTTGAATCTGACATTTGCATGAGTCCTGGGTTGGTGCTTAGCATGCTGGAATTTTGTGGGGGTGCCAGGTTGGCACTTGGCCTAGTGGAACTTGGCATGAGTATTCGGCAGGGTTAAGGTTAATGGTCACAACACTGGGCCAGGACTTGAGAGGCCATCTGGTGGGCCTTTAGGACAGCTTCACAGCGACTTTGCAGAAAATACGGCAAATCGCAGGACAGGAGCCTGGCTAGTCAACCACCCCTCAACTCAAACACAAGCTTTAAATAAACCACCTAAACTTACCAAACTTGTGAAACACGACTAAAGGATGGTGAAGCAAGAAACCAAACAGAACATGAATGCCAACTTAAAAAGTCCTTGAAGCACACAAAGGTCTGTAAAAACAGTAAAAACAACCACAAAACAACACCAAGTGGCAAGGACGATAACATGGCGTGCTGTGTATAGAAGGAATGCCTTAATTTTGTCAAATTTTGTCACCCACCACTATGAGATAACTAATACAAAAAATATCACTGATTTGGGTTACATAAGACTAGTTAACTGAAATGAGTTTTTGACTAATCAAGGCAAAAAGTGGGAAAAAATGTTATTTGTTAGCTTGTGCTAAGAAGTCTTTTTTTATGGATTTAATGAAATATTGTACTGGAACATTTTTACAAAATGTAGCAGGTGGTGTTTGCATGACTATGTTTCATCCCAGTCCCATATGGTCCTCAGGAAATTCCTAGTTATTTCATATACTAAAATATATCCTTGCAGACTGCATTCTGTTGTGATCAGCGCTTTTTGAACCATGGGTTGTACATCATTGTTTAGTTCCTCTCGGCTCATTTTCAGTGGGCTAGATGATAGACGCTGATTTACACACGTTTCTGTCTTAAAGTTTCACTGGAAAACAGCAAGGGAAATCTCTCTGATGCTTCATCAGCTTCTCTGATGCTTCCTAAATTTAAACTATATAAAGTATGAAATATATAAAATATTTACAGGACTAAACCATTTTTGCACACTGCACTTTTATGGACATTTGCTCCCACCCTAGACATTTATGGACAATTTATGGATATTACACATTTACACACTCATGCACATTTGCACACACCCTAGACATTTATTTCATTTTTGCACATTTATACATTTATGGACATTACATCTAAACATTTATGCATATTTCTATTAAACTTCTATGTTAATTTCCACAATAGTTTCTATATTTTCCATATTTTTACAGTCTATAATACTATACTATATACTACACTATACTATATTTTGTACAGCAAAATATTTTTTTATATATTGCATTTATCTTCTATAGCTATGTTTTCTGTAGCTTTCTATGTTTTCTGTAGCTAGTTTTTTTTTATATTTTATTCCATAATTTATTTCTTATTGATGATCTTGTTTTTAAATTTTAATTTGAAATATTATAAATGTAAATAAATACACATTTTCATATACAGTATACAAAATATCTAGTCTTTTACCCTGAAGTCAACTCCTCTTTTTATGTGGCCCAATCATATTGTATTAAAACCACTGATTGGTGAAGCTATTAACCATGATTATCTTGTTACGATTATCTTGTAAGTATAAAGTATAAGGTAGCAAGTCAACATTTGGTTCTTGGAGTTGATGTGTTGGTATCAGGAAAAATGAACAAGCATAAAGATGAGAGCGACTTTGACTAGGCCAAAATTGTGATGGCTAGACGACTCGGTCACGGCAACATCAAAATGGCAGCTCTTTTAAGGTTTCCTGGGAAACCTGGGAAAGGTGGTTAGTACCTACTAAAAGGGGTCCAAGAAAAGACAACTGGTGAACATGTGAGTTTCATGGGTTTCCAGGGCTCAGTCATGTGCAAGGTGTGCTAAGGGTAAACTGTCTGACCTGATCGCACAGAATAAGTACTGTAACACAAACTGCTAAAAACATGCTGCCTATGATATGGAGGTGCCAGAACAACCAACACATCACAGCTTGCTGTGTAACTGCAGACTGGTCAAAGCATCCATTGCTGAAAGCATTTACAACGAGCATGTAAGAATCATAGCTGGTCCATGGAGCATTAGAAAAATGTGGCTTTGTCTAAAAAAAGAAAAAAAGAAAAAAACTGTTCTGTTTCACATCATGTGCACAGCCAGGTGCATTTACATTTAGAAGTTGCTCTGGGGAATGTTCTGCTGCAAAATCAATGTTCTCCTGCTGTTGATGCATCCTGACAGGTTGTTAAAATGTTCAATAATGGTTTGAGGAACATGACAAAGAGTTCAAGGTGTTGAATTGGCCTCCAAATTCCCAAATCTTTATCCAATCAAGGATGTATGGGACGTGCTGGACAAACCAGTCCAGTCTGCCATGGCCCCACTTCTGGGACTTGTTAAAAGGTGACTTAAAGGTGATTCTATTGCTAGAAACCACAGCACAGTATTAGAGGTCATGCCTTGACAGGTCAGAGTTGTTTTGGCATCACAAGGGGGACTGTCACTATTTAATGTTACAGCTGATCAATGTATATCAAATACAAAAAGCTTGATAAAATCTATCCGGAAATAATGTCACATAAGATGACAATGTCATAGCATTTAAAACACTTTGTTTTGCAACTTGGCTCAGTCTGTAAAACAAAAATGATGTCCAACAACACAGACCATGTGACTTATCTAGAATTCCGTAATAAACTGTTAAAGCTTTGTCTTGCTCCATTCAAATAGCCTTCGTTTTTTGTTTTGTGTGCATGTGCGAGTGTGTGTCTGCGTGGATAAAGGAGCGTCTGTCTTGTTGACATGGCAAAATTACAGAACTGAATGGTAGTGATAGAATTGTTTTGTGTAGTGCATTCAAACAAAATGGCATTCGCATTAACATAACAATAGGATGGAGCAATTATTATTGCAAGCCAATTCGTCCTACATAATCAACAAAGCCATGCTCATTTGCAGGAAATAAATTATTGAGGCATTACTGCAAGCATCGATTAATTATTCACAGGAAAAAAAAACAGCTTTGTTATAGTGTGCAAATAGCTGATGTGAAAGAAGAGTGCTCCAGAAGAATTATTCAGTAATTTCTTATAATACGCTCTAGAAAATTAATATTTGGAAACACGTTCACATGCAAACACTTAATACTTTACAACTGCCTTAAAGTTAGACATTGAATTAAAAAAAAAAAAAAAAACTTAAAAATTTACATTATACTGTATATACCGTATAGTATACAGTATGTCTATATTACTCATATGTGCTGCAAATTGTATATATAATTATATTTCCCCCCCACACAGCCCAAGAATGTATTGAAATATGTATGTATTATTATTATTGTTAATAATAATAATCCAGTTGCTTTCAGAACTTGTAAAGATTTAAAATGCTTTTTTGAAAAATAATATAAATAGATCATAACCCCTATGACCTCACAAAAGTGCACAATATCACTATTACAAAAATCTTTGTGATTTTATCACAGTATCATGATTGTATCAACATGAACCACACCTGTATTCTACAGCATTTTGTGTAGTTGTGTGGTTCCGATTGCACAGCTTGGAAATATAGAACTAAGAGCTTATGAACCGTTTTATAATACACATAGACGCCTTCGCAGTTTTGCTTATCCATGATAGTAAATGTCAGCTGGTCTGAAAAACGTCTACCTACCGCAGGGCTTCTGTGTGTGTGTTTAATAAAACGTTGAGGTTTTTTGAGAGAATTTTGGAAGAGCGTGATATACATGATGACTAACAGTCGAAAGCATGGAGGAGTTAGAAGCAGCTCGACAGTCGGAGGTCGGAGCTTCATCAGGGATCTGGATCAAATCAGAACTGCTTAATGAGCTGTGTAATGCTCTCTCTGTCGCTTCCCGGAGTTCTGCTTCATCAGGGCTTTACATGTATTGCAGCTTGTCTTAGTAAACATGGTACTAATACTGGTAGGGTAAAAAAAAAAAAAAAAAACAACATCACTTTATACAGTATATGAGCTCTTTGATGAAACCAAATCTGCATTAGGCACACAAATAAATATGTTAAATCAACAGGCAAAACATAACATATGGTTATTATCTGTGTTCCTATTCCAAATATTTACTTATAACCGACTTTAATTGCACACTGCCCGCTGTTCAACTTTTGTTAAGTCAGTCAAATCAGTAAATACGTAAGCAAGCTTTTTAGTGGCCTGTGGTCTATTACAGTATATAATGTTTAAGCATGATTATTTTTGTGTACAAATGGGCCAAACTGGGACTTAAATGCGGCATAAAATGAATCGACATTTACAGATGACTTTAAGCACAGTACGGTTAAGATACTCTTAACTGCACTAAAACATTTAATGGTGCAAACATTTTAAAGAAAACCGTACATCTGTGAATGACGATCCCAGCCGTGTTGGCTCGAAGCCCACCGCTGTCGTTCCTGTGATCAATCAGTGAATAGAATCCTTGAAAATAAACGTACAACTTGTGGAAAAGCTACATCTGTACACACAATCATTCTCCAACACTTCTAGCACATCACAGGAACTCAGCTGGGAGTTATTGCCACATCCCCCATACAGGCCTCACCTCGCTCCAAAGCCATTTGCACATGTTTGGACCATTAAAGGAGTTCCTGTGAGGCCAGTGTTTCAGTCGTGAAGAAGGAAGTCTGATCATTGCTCCGATGACGTACTGACAAAACGTTCTCGCCTGATGGTATCTAAGCACTAGTGAAAGTGCATTAGTGTAGCAGCGGATTATGTAGAGAAATAAAGGTACTTTTCACTCTCAACTGTGTTCTCTTATTCTGCACAATCAAAAGTCTCGGTTTGACATTAATGCCTCCCCCCTGTAGCTAAAAGGGGTTCCTGTGCACCTACGTTTTTGTGTGGTTGTCTGGGTAGTCTGTTTTGTGGCAGTAGGTTGTTTTGATGTTGAGGTGGGGTTTTGTGTGGTTTCTGTGCCTTTGATTGTGGTGTAGGTGATGGTGCTGGATGGCGTGCTTTAGGTGTCTCATACGCTGCTGGTCTCTTGAGATTTTCGTGGTGAGAGGGCTGGGAACTGCTGTAGTTTTCTGCTGACACGACCAAATACAGGTCTGGTGTGTTGTGTGTCAAGATGCATTTTTTTTTCCAATGCACGTCTTTCTGTCAGCTCAGACCAGTGTGGTCATTCATGTTCCCTTTTTGACGAGAGATGAGTGGTTTTTGAGGTTCTCAAGCCGTTTTGTCTGAGACCTGCAGTCAGGCCACAGTCAGGTTTGTGAATGTTTTTTTCCCCACTGTTTGGTGTGGGTGCTGGCTGGGGCACTTGGCCTGTGTCTGTGTGGTTTTGTCATGACCTGCTGCCCCATGGTTGACTAACTGACTGGCTGTGGGGATGCTGTTCCCCCCCCCCCCCCTTTTTTAAAATATTGATATGATTATAATCATTACATTACAGTTATACACAGTCTGGGATTTTTTTTTGTTGTACTTCGTTTAGCTTTGATTACAGTGCAGAATGTGGTGGCTAATTCATGCGTCAAAACAATTTACTATTAAACACAAGTTGTGATTTTAACTGTAATTTTTTAAAAAGTCATTAATTCATTCTGACTGTTCTGGCAACTTCGTTTGGATAAGCAGTATAAATACACCATTGTAAATTAGTATTCATTTACATAAATAATATAATTTGTTATTAACGTCCATATCACAGCACGTTGAATTCTCAAATGTTACTGCTCAGAAGGTGTGCATTATTTTTATATTACAGCATGGCCTGGACAGGCTACTATCCATGCCCTTGTTCTAATATGTTATTGTTTCTATGGAAACCACTCATACATGGTCACTTTATATTGGACATTGTACATACAGTAACCTAAGACAAAAAATTAACAGAGTTGTAAAAAAAAAAAAAAAAAGGGAATTTTTGGAAGGAGTCTTGAGTGTCAACTCTTTACAGATTAACAGTCACAAAGATTTCCAAAGGAATTCCCAGGACAGGAACGACTTCAGAATAGTGGAGTACTGTATACAGTCGGTATATGTGGTTACTTGATAAATTATTATTATTTTAATATATATTAGAGTTTTAAAAAAGAGGCTGGTAAGTGAATGACTATTATATGTGGTAGCAGGAACTAACTGGTATCTCTGACATTCCACAACATTCAATTATAAATTCATAAATTTCTGAAGTTTAATTGAAAAAACAACAACATGAGGACTAACACAAACCAGACCTCTCTAACGCTCAAAAATAATTCACTAAAACAATGATACCACTTGGTTTGGATTATTTTCAAATAACACCATCATCTTGTGTGTGTTACTTCCTAGGGCAGTGATCTTTCTTTAAGCCTAATAAAGTTACTATTATTATAAATAATAGATAAACATTTTAATATTTGAGTATTTGGTCACAAGTGTGCATATATAGATTTTGCATGTTTCAGTATTCTGTGAGAGACATTACTTATTTGATCACTGTAACAACCTTCAAACCTTTACGTTCCTATTTACACACGAACACAACTACTGCAGGAGAACTGTACAGCAAATCACAAGAACCTTCTCTTAAACTTATAGCTCCACTGATTTCTCCAGAGGACTGGGTGAGCTCTACTGTTCAGCTACTGCTTCTACTTCTTCCAATCAAGCCTTGCTAATGAAGAGTCCATGGCTTATCGGAAATATGGGATTAGTTTATCACCAGGGTGCTCTTCTGCAGCTGATCAGGCTGCACCATCAGTGATTTACCTATAGTATACAATGAGATCAGGCCTGCTTAATGCTAATGACCTGCTGTCCTGTGTGTATTTATGTGTGCGTGTGGGCTATTAGCATATAATGAGTCCGTAATTCACATAAACCGTGCGGTAATTAAAACACAGACAATGGAAACGATTAATGCCTGTTGTCTGTTCAGGTGCAACGAGAAATGTTTTCATTTAAGTGGTGCCTGGCCAAAAAAGTCATACACTCCTATATTTTGTTGGAGCGCATTTCTCTTGATTTCAGCACACATTCACATGCAACATCAGAACACTGAATTAATATTTCGCCAAGAAACAATCCTTGTATTGATGACGGGTGAGTCAAACCACTCCATATTATCTTCCCTAGAACTTCCTAAAGATTACTAATGGGGTTAAGGTCAAGAATCTGTGGTGGAAAATGATTCCTCATGCTCCTAGAACCACTCTTTCACAGTTTGCATCCTGGAATTCAGTATGCCCATGTTACCAGGGAAGAACAAATCCATAGACGTGATACCCTGGTACATTCAGGTCAACAGCTGATTTCATTTTATTGCCACATAATGTTGTTGAGTCTCTGAAGGAACTGCAGATCATAACACTGCCCCCCCAGAGGTTTGTACAGTGGGTACTATGCATGATGGGTGCATCGCTTCATGCGCTTCCCTTCTTACCCTAACGCTCCCATCACTCTGGAAACCTGGACTGAACACAACACATGTCCTTTTTCATTTGCTTTAGTTACTTGCTAGCCAACTAAATATTTAATTCATCTTTTCAATCCTGTCAGCTCTTGTTGCATTGTGTGTGGAAATGTTCCTACTTTTACTATTTAATACAGATGTGATTCTTACCATTATCATAGATAGACAGATAGCTTGGATAGATAGATAGATAGATAGATAGATAGATAGATAGATATAGATACTTTATTGATAGAATAGAAACTGTGACACAATCTACACCATGTTTAACAGATGATTTGATATGCTCTGGATCATGAGCCATTTCTATATTCTATTCTATTCTATTCTATTCTATTCTATTCTATTTCATGCTTTTTAATCTTAGTTTCATCTGTCCAAAGAATCTTGCTCCAGAATTGGGAAGGCTTTCATTATTTCATGCTTTCTAGCCAAGTCTTATCTGGCTTTTCTGTCCTTGAGTGGTACTAGTGATTTGCATCATGAGGTAATGCCACAGTATTTACATTCATTAAGGCGTCTCTTGGTAGTAGACTTTAACTATTTTCTTTTCTGTAGCCCAAAGTGTTCTTGACTTGGTGAGATGGTTTTCTTTTTGTTTTCGTTTGAATGTACCAAATTGTACTGGACCCACAAGCAGCTAGAATTAAGCTTTCAGATCACATGATGACTTTGGATGGCCTCGGAGTGGTTATTACCTCCCGTCTTTTATTTATAATATAGCCTTGTTTCATCCCAGAAAAATTGCTAAAACAATATATACCTGTATAGTGTTTTTACACGATACAAACAAAAACTGGTTGATGGTTTTATTACCTCAAAGTAAATAAAGCTTTAGAGTCTGGCTGTTTCAGGAGGTGCATAAACAAGTTCTAGTTAGTCCAGAATACAGCAGCCAAAAATCAGAAGGCATGAGCACATCACCCCTCTCATCTCATGCACACCGCACTGGCTCCCAGCAATATTTCACATTGAGGACAAAACAATACGACTGACTTATAAAGCACTGAATGATCTTGCCTGCAGAACCTGAGTGAAATGATAGTATCCGGTGATCTGCCACACGTACTTCGGTGACAAGCTGTAGGTTATTTGTTGATACCTTGTATAATGAAGAGTACAGGAGGGGGGTAGAGCTTTCTTGGAAGTAAGTTCAAGGGCATAGGTAGTTTTTTTTTGGTGAACTACTCAGTCCAGTCTCATGTGTCCTAGACCACCCTCATGTCTGGATTTGTCTGTTTTGCTTTTGCAACCTAATAGCGTTCTTATACACTTGGGACCAAGTTCCTACCAGTTAATGCAACATTTTTGTTAAAGCCAATGAATTAAGCTGACAGTCTACCATTCAACCACATCCTAATAGCTTCATTTTAATTCCAATCTGGTGGTGTACAGTTAAAAAAAAATTACAAAAATTATGTAACTGGCACAATACCTATAGACTTTTACTGTACATTTTACTATAAAACTAAGTTTCTTGCATGTCTGCTTAATCATTCAGCTCATCCTGGAACATGTTTATAAGGCACAAGGCTCTTCCCTTTGTTAGCACATTTCATGGTTTCAGTATGACTGAGTGTGAAAACAAATACACTGTACAAGCCCCTGCCCTTTCACTGGCTTGTGGGGTTTCCGTTCACAGGTCTGTACCTGATCGCAGCTGCTTGAGAATGCTGCCATCAGCATAGAGTGCACCCACTCAGAATGAGAGAGAGAGAGAGAGGAAGATTGAAACCACAAGCATGTGCATCTTGACAAACTATAACTCAAACCCGTGCACACAGAGGCAAAGAGAGAGAGAGAGAGAGAAAGTGAGAGAGAAAGATAAAAACAAACAGGAACTCGAGCAATAGAAAGAAACAGAACTAAAAGTGAAGAAGGGGTGGAAAAAAAAAAAGGAGAGTCTGGCAAGTCTAAATAGATCTGCAACATGAGTTTCTACCTTCAAATTCATTATTATTCATAAACTAACCTGGCTGCTTGAAGGATAAAAAACAATCCTATGCTCAGTTTAATGGAAATCTCTTGTGAAGCTCGAGCCTAAATTCCACTGCATAAACAGACATCCAACCAGAACGACATGATGTACACATGTAATCAGAAGCAGAGACAGCGATCATGTTCAATCTCAGAACCTGAATTCACAGAGTAGCCCCCGAGAGAACAAAGGAAGCTAACAGGCTAATCTAAGCTATGCTAGGCTAATGTCAGGAGTTACAGCAGGGACTCACCAAGAGTGCAGTTGCCTGAAGAGGTGACAGTGGAGCAGGGGCAGGGCAAGCACGACTTGCTCGGGCTGGCTCCGGGCTCCCTGTAGAAGTGTGGTTTGCACTCCTCGCAGCTGGGACCTCTGGTGTTCCCCTGGCAGTGCAAACAGACGCCTGGGAGAAAAAGGAGGAACAGAGATGGAGGGGGAAAAAAGGTAGCGGGAGAGACAGACAAAAAGGGAAGGTGAGAAAATGGGAGTTAAGTAAACAGTCTGAGAGATCTGACTGACAGGACTTTAGTCCAATGAGGTGCTTGCACACAGAGGTGCAACTTTCAGCAGCTCAGAAGCAAACAAGTGGAAAAAAAGGAAATTCAAGCGTGTGAGACTGCAAAAATTTTAATCAGAAACCAGGAACTCCAAGAGGAGGATTTTTCTAAGAAAGCACATGATGTAAACGAGGCTTGATGGAGGAGAGGTTACAAGAAATACAACTGCTGTAGATGAATAGTCACATGATTCTGATAAATGTTAAACAAAATTCCTATCAACGTTTAAGGGTAGTCTCAAAAAATGCACATGATGATGATCTGTCTAAACACGTGAGAATGCTTTATGAGGAACACATGCAGTACAATCATGCACTCAATAAACAGTAACACTTTAGTGGTTATGTAACTGTGCATTAAGATTTCAGAAGGAATAAATTATTAGCCTGCAACAGGCAAAGAAAACAACTAAGGATATTGATGAAATTACTGGACTTGACTACTGGTTAAGAACTGTTCCAGTCTGGAAGGATAGTGATGAACAGTCAATTTCATTAAAGAAATGTGGTTGAAAAAACCATCATGAATGACCGTGAACTAAAATCACTCAAATGCTTGGTGATGATGCATCATAATTTTTTTAAAATAAATAAAAAAAAATAATAAAAAAAAGTTTAATTGAGAAAGTACTGTAAGTGCCATTTCCAATGTGACAAGGACTCAGAGAACAGAGACTAAACTGCTGTGTGGGAATAAGAAAACTATTAAATAAAGCTTAAATTTGCTTAAAAGCATAAAAACTGTAGTTATACGCGAGAGCAGGTGGTCATGTGGTCTTATGAGTATAGTTTGACCTTAAGAAGGTAATGCATCATGCACCGGTTATGCATAGTGTCCACTGTACCAGCCTCAGGAGGCCGGAGACCTAGAGAGAGCTGATTGGCCGAGCCCTCTCAGAGGGGAGGGATGAGAGGTACTTGGTGCTCCCACATTAATCACAGCTCAACAGCCAATCAGGGGCATCTGTGAGCTCATGCAAGTGGAAGGAGTGGATAGCGCTGTCCTCCGAGTGTGTTACGCCGCCCCAACGGTACGTGAGCAGTGAACAGTTCGAAAAGATGCAGTAGGCAGGCGTCACGTGGTTCGGAGGAAACACGTGATAGTCTTCGCCCCCCCGATTGAGTGGTAGTAGGCTCTTAACGTGGGAGCCCCCGAGCGAATCTGGGATTTTTTTTTAAAGAACAACAAACAAAAAAACACAACCCGATACTGTGGAATTGGCAACACCATCACTGTTTTCTTCAAAAAAAATTTTTTATAAAGAAAGCATAACTGAAGTAGGAGGGAGATTAGTAAGAGTGAAAATACACAGTAAGAGTGAAAATAATTAAATGACAGAGTGAGATGGACAACGGCATTAATTTAATGAGAGTGAAAGTCTGTAAGACGAAAAAGGCAGAGAAATGATTAGTATTAATGTGTCTGCGATACCACAGCCATTCACATGCTGATGAACACCTGTGACAGGGATGTCAGGGTGCATTTCCTTGCATCGGGCTTGATTTTTCATATTCAGTCATTTTCTCCCCAAACAGCACTTCTCCAAGCAGGTGCTCATAATGAGGACCGCAGACAGAGTGAGACACGAGCACATACTGTATGCAATTAAACACAAGAAAAGAAGACATAAGCAAGAAGGCGAAAAAAAAAAAAAACTGTAGAGGATGGAAACTAAATTGTAAAATTATTCTGTATTATAGAAAGTGAACTGAAAGGGAAAAAACACACAAAACATTTAAGGCCCTTTGTTTTAGCTTATTATAACTGTTGATAATATAATTACAAAATAAAAGACATATTTTAGATGTAGAGTAGACCTTTATTCAGATGCTGTCATATTATTTTAGTTAATGTAAGTGTATTCAAGTTAATGTAAAACATACAAGGGCACGAGGTACTCACTCAATGATGCACTCGAAACAAATACATGAAAAAGCATAAATTATTATTATTATTTTTTTAAAATCGTTACCAACATCACTTGTGATGGCTTCGTGTGCTCATAAGAACAATATTGTTCCACAAATTTTAATCCTGAATTATACAACGGTTAGTTCTGACCAAGTAGTCTTATTGGACGGGAGGGATTACAGGAGTGCTGATGTACTGTAGAGCACAACAGCACTGGGCTGTTTTATAAATAATATAATAAATAAAATAATAAATAAAAAGAAATTCAGAAAAATAACTCATGAAAATTAAACATTTATCTTAAATTGTGGTTCAGCAGAAGTATTTTAAAAAACAAACTAATCGGGCCTGGACAAACACGCTGGTTAAGTGAACAAGTGTGCAATTCATATTTGCATGTTCCCCAACCACACCCAATCCATCCTGAAAAAAATTGTAGGTACAGAATCTATCCAGCTAAAAACGCTTGCTCCTGCGTGTGCGTGTGTGTGTGTGTGTGAGGTGTGTCCGAAGTGTGCAGGCTGTACAAACACTACCTCTGGTGCGCAGAGCTCAAAGCCAATCAACACACACTGGCAGCATGCGACCGGAAACCAGAGGAAGGCATTAGTAATCAATCTAGGCTGGCGTGTGCATGCATAGTCAATGACAAGATGTGTGTGTGTGGAAGCACAAATGATTAAATGTGCATCTCCTATGCTCCATTAGCCAAATGAGCTCTCTAAATCAAACTTCCTGAGACTCCCGCCGAAGTGTTACTCGCTCAGAGGAGATGAACAGGACGAAAGTCTGCGCACTCCCTGATCTCAAATCCGACAGATTTTTTGGACAGCCTTTTTGTGGCATTAAAACGCATAATATCCAGTAGGCGGCGCTGTTGTGTGTGTGTGTGCACATATTCAAGAAGCAATGAGCGAGACAGCGGGGACGATAATGCAGCACAGCATGCGGTAAAGCAGAGCTGTAGTGGGGGTTCGATACATCAGGGGTCAGACACAGGCTATTAATATTCACAAGGGGATATTGTGAGTCTCATTTTTAGGCTTTTTAGGCACATCACAAATATGATTTGTTTAACAAAATTGGGAAAATCAACAAAAGTGCACAAGCGTTAGAGATCACTTAAAGACAAACACTTTTCATTTAAAACAACTTTAGTCTTACATCATACATCAGTAAAAAGTGCAAGTTTTTGAGCTTTAATGTTAGCAAATCAGTAAAGGAAAACAGCACTAGTACTACGACTGAACCCACTGCTACATCAGTACACATGTTCTCAGAATTAAGGCAACAAACTGTACATTTCCATGTTGCTGGAGCAGTACTATTAAGAAAGCCTCTAGTTTGGATATTTTATCTAAAAACATGAATGTGATAAATCTTTAATCAAAAGTTTGGACATACTTTCTAATTCCATGGTCTTTCCTGATTTCTCTCTTATTACACTGTAACACGTGTTGTTCAAAGGCATAATCTCATTCAAACTGTTGATATTGAGTTGTATCTGCTACTTATGCTCTGTAAAGCCTCCATAACGACTCTAATCTGAGGTGCTGGTTATTAATTGGTGATTTCTTTGGCTGGTAACTCTAAGTGAACCTCGTCTCTGCAGCAGAGGTCAGTTCTGGTCTTGCTCTCCTGGGATGAGACACAGTTTCGTTATGGTGCTTGATGGCTTTTGCAAATGCACTTGACAATGCTGTTCTTGCAAGAACTATTACAGAACAGCTGACTTTTGTGTCTTAAAATAACAACTGACTTAATAACTTAATTATATTGTTCCATATAGTTTATGTCAGTTTAAAATTATTCTAGAATGTAGAAAAATAAATCCAAACTTGTGTCAAAACCTTACTGAGTTCAAGAAGGTCCAATTTCTGTTGTTCTTTTGGCTGCTCTCATTAAGCGGTTGCCACAGCAGACCATCTGATTAGTGATGGGTCGTTCATGAACGATTCATTCTTTTTGAACGGGACTCGGAAGTCGTCTCGGAAGGTGATTCGTTCATTTTCTATTGGGCGCGCATGTGCAAAGCATCACAAATCCTCCGTAGGTTATGAACAGGAAACAAAAATGAGTAGTTACCTTCGAGTCTTCTAGTCTGAGTCGTTGTTTTTTTGTAACAAGACTCCCATATATGCTCCAGGTTCTTTTGAATCTATTGCACTGTATAGTGTCTATGGGAGTCATGTGACAAAAGAACCAACGACTCAGACTAAACGACTCGTGAAGAACCGTTAAATTCTGTTTCCTGTGTAATGCACTGCATAGCGTCTAAGAGAGTCACGTGACTAAAGAACGAACAATTCGGACCAGAAGATATGAGAGTTGAACTGCTCATTCTATTTATTATAATATGTCCTTAGTGGCATTGTAATATTTTTATTACTAGAACTACAGCCAAAATTTGTGCATGTAGACGTGTTGGGTGTCTGTTAATTGAAAATGTAACAATTTATTTTATTTCTGATCAAAAGAACGAAATGAACTAAATGACTCAAAAAAAGATTTGTTCATTTTGATCAATGAGATTCAAAGAACCGAGTCACTAAAATTATTCAAACTTCCCATCACTACATCTGATCGGCATATTTAACTTTAAACAGGATTTACGCCCCTCCAGTGGCAGCCCTCCCATTTTTAGGTGGGCGAGAAGCCTACTAACTAAGCAACCAACTTAAGGTCTTCTAATTATATCCACATTTTTGAGGATGGGTTATATCAGGGTTTTGCAACTCCAGTCCTGGAGAGTTAGTTTGGACAAAGCAGTTGGGTGATAATCACCAGGTTCAGTCGGTTTCTTTAGGTATTGGTGAATTACAAACTGTGCTGGACACTGAAGAGCCCTGGGTTACATTCTAAAGATATAAAAGCTGGTGAAAAGATAAACTTTGGTAGCTTCATTACGCTAGTGCAGAGTGAAACCTTTGTTTCGATGCTTTCTTACACTGTTTCTGTGGAAACATCTGCACTGACTATGAGATTATTATAAACATGCATCAGCAGCAAATATTCCCCAGTGATGACATACATCACACGGTTTCCGTTTAGACAGTGTCTTTCCGTAGTGACCAAAAAAAAAAAAAACAAAAAAAAAACACCACACACACACACACACACACACACACACACACACACACACAC
>JAQMYJ010000017.1:8731693-8743259 GCA_030014305.1 Clarias laeviceps
AACTTCCTGTTTCAGCCTTTGTTTGTATTTTGGCATGAGGAAGATGGCGGCGTGGTCGGATTTACCAAACGGTGGACAAGATTGTGCCTTGTAGCCGTCCTTGACTGTAGTGTAACAGTGGTCCAGTGTCCTTGTGCCCCCGGTGGGGCAGGTGATATGTTGATGAAAGTTCGGCGCTGTGCGTTTTTCAGCAATTTTGCAAAACTGAAGCTTGTGTCCTTGTGACATCATGCGGACTCACTGATCTGATACAGTCAAAGAAAAAGCCATAATTGTTATCTGCCATAATTTCTCCACCATCAAATTCTGCCCGTCACGGTCGTGTTCCCCAAGGATCTTTACTAGTGATGGGAGAGCCATTTAGGCTCAAAACTTTACCCACAATTCTGACTGGCAGTCCTGTGACTGAACACTG
This sequence comes from Clarias laeviceps, assembly GCA_030014305.1. NCBI lineage: Eukaryota > Metazoa > Chordata > Actinopteri > Siluriformes > Clariidae > Clarias > Clarias laeviceps. Next base: position 8,732,109 of record JAQMYJ010000017.1, read on the forward strand.
CTAATGTACTTGAGTGCGAGTTCTTCATGAGTGTGTGCTGATGTGGAAAGCAAATCCTGACACTGGTGTTGTGCTTCTGCAACCTGCAATCTCATTTTTACCAGCAAGACCGGAGTGGGACCCTGGCATACAGGGTAGATTCCACAGGGTTGATGGATTCATCTCTGGCGGAGCAGACTATGCTAAAAACTACGACTAACAATCGTAAAGAATCAAAAAGAATCAGAGTCTAAATTGGCCAGATAGCATCGCCACATAGGCAAGTGCAAAAAATGTTTGAACTGGAAAACTGCCTCTTTAATTTTATCAAGATCAGCACTGAGGCAGACACCGAAAAATGAGCGCTCTGCTTTGATTTCGGGAGGATTTAAACTGAGAATGCTAGGCACTAATGATGGGAAGAGTCATTTAGTTCATTTCGTTCTTTTGTTCAGAAATAAAATAAAATGTTACATTTTCAATAAAAAGACCCCCAACACGTCTACATACAAAATTTTGTCTGTAGTTCCAGTAATGAAAATATTACAATGCAGTTAAGGACATATTATGATAAACAGAATGAGCAGCTCACCATCATATCTTCTGGTTTGAGTCGTTCGTTCTTTTGAATCTACTGCACTGCACAGCGTCTATGGGAGTCACGTGACAAAAGAACAAACGACTTGGACCAAAGACTCTAAGGTAACCACTCATTTCTGTTTCCTGTACATAACCTATGGAGGTTTAGCCATGATTTGCGCATGCGCGGCCAGTAGAAAATGAATGAATGAATCACTCTCCGAGACGACTCGTTCTTCTGAGTCACGTTAAAGACTCATTCAAAAAGAAGGAATCGTTCATGAACGACCCATCACTACTAGGCACTGTGGAAAACTTCATGAAGTTTTATGGAGGAAACTGATTGGCAGGAGAATGAAAAGAAAAGTAATTTCTGTCTGGTGCTGCTATATTAGAAAGACAAACTATGAACATCCACACATACACTAACAATGTTGAAAGTTTGGACACACCATTAAATTCCATGGTCTTTCCTGATTTTTATTTCTTTCTACATTGTAAAATATTGTTGAACAGTTGATATTAAGTTGCATCTGCTCTGTAAATCCTTTATAACGCCTCTAAACTGATGTGCTGTTAATTGGTGATTTCTGAGGCTGATAACTCTACAGTAAATGAACTTCTGGTCTTAACAATCACTCTTATCTAAGTGCATGTGTGTGGAATTTATTTAGTGACAATTTATCTGCTCACTTGGTGGTGGAAAATATGTATCGTCGAATGGATGGGTAATGTTAGGGAAAAATTTTTAGAAGGCTCTTCGATGTGGGAAAATAAATATATGCAAGAATTAGAAAAACATGAGAACACTGGTCCTTATCAATCTGTCCTGGGAAGGTCTTCATGAGAGCCAGTTTCATCATGGTGCTTGAAAATACGGTTCTTGCAAGAACTGTTCCGGAACAGCTGACCTTGGTGTCTTAAAATGTTACTTAATTACCTAATTCCAATGCTTGAAATTTCCAGCATTGTTCTAGAATATAGAAAATAAAAAATAAAATTATAAGGTGTCTCCAAACTTTTGACTGGTACCGTATTTACCCACAAAGTCATGTCCTTCTCGGTGGAAAAGCTCAAATTGCGCTTGAGTGGTGTAATGGTACCCCATCCTACCCTCACAAGGGCGTTCAGAGGAGCAAACCTGCTGTGAGTGGAGCTGACAGAAGTGTGTTGCATTAGGTCTGCGGCATCGATCCTGACAGTGTAACTTCACGCTGTGTCACTCTAATCATGGATGCGGGCATTCTAAGTGCATCTGCGTGGAACTGTGTATCTGTGCACGAGCAGTATCTGACACCAGGTCACACTCACTCAGATATTCACATTCGCTTTATATTCATGTGACAATTTATCCGCTCACTTGGTGGTGGAAAAATTTTTTTCGTCAGATGGATGGGTAATGTTTGGGAAAACATTGTAGGAGGCCCTTCAATGAGGGAAAATGAATATATACAACAGAATTGGAAAAAAAAAATGAGAACACTGGTCCTTATGAAGAAAAAGAAATAGATATTCTTTCATTGAATAGATTCCCATGATTGGTTTAGGAGGAGCTGCAGATAGAAGAAAAGAGTGACGCCACCAGACGCCGCCGCCGTGATACACCCTATGTGTGGCCTCTGCTTTACACGCAGGTGACACGAAGAGATTTGGGCAACTCTCAAGATGACTCAATTATGATAATGAGCGTAGCAGCTATAAAAGTGCTCATTCCCTCATTATCCTTTTTAAAGGAAGTCTGTGATAAGAGGCTTTACGATAACGTCTCACTCCATAGAGATATGGCAAGAAAGAGAAGAAGGAGCGTACAAATAAAAGATTTAACGTCCCGAAAACGATCTGAATCCATCATGATTTTTTTAACAATGCTTCCAATCAGGAGCAGAAAAGTGTAAATGAAATTAGACATTATCTCCACTTACTGTACATTCATTTGTAGTGTATGACGAAGTGTTTTTTTTTTTTTAGTGTGGGGATAATATGGTCACATAAGTCTTCAGATGTTTCTTGAAAATGACTAGTGGCCTTGCAATACACGTGTTTACAACGGAAAACCTTTACGTAAGTTCAGGAGTTCTGATGATGTAATTAGAAAACCAGAAAAATTTGAGGAAAGATGTAAACAACTGCATGGTTGCAAGACTGTGGGACTTTAAACAAAAATGTGAAGCTAATTCGATCTGTATTGCGGTTCTATAAGTCACAAATTGATAAATATCCCGATTCAAGATTATTTTTTTACAATTACGAGCAAATATGGTGGAACCTTGGATTGCAAACATAATTCATTCTGGAAGCATTCTTGTATATATAACACTCGTATATCAAAACGAATTTCCCCCATAAGAAATAATGGAAACTCCGACAATTCATTCCACAGCCCAAAATATTCATATAAAAATAAATAATACAAAATATAAATTAACCTGCACTTTACCTTTGAAAGGAATCATGACTGTAGTGATTGAGACGATTTTCACACACACACACACACACACACACACACACACACACACACACACACACAAAATAAAAGATGCTTTACGCGTACACACATGGTCACAGTGTTACAGTAAACAGAACGCACGCACGGATGTTGACTATACGAGTGACGCACGTGCACTGAGACTAAGCATGGAAGACGATTACCCACAGTGCAAGAGAGAGCCATTGGCTTAGTTGTGATCACGTAACACTCAAAACAAGAAGTGCATGCATTCTACACGATACTCTGTGATACTTGGTACTCGTAAACCAAGACTCCCTCGTTTATCAAGTCAAAAGTTATTACAAATTTTTGTTCGTGTTGCGGAACGCTCGCAAACGGGGTTACTCTCAATCCAAGGTTCCACTGTAATTTGTTCCTAACACACAGGATGTTGTTCTCCCTGACTATGCGCGGATATATAAATAATAATTTAAACAAAATGCAAAAATATGCAAATATACATACATTTAAAAAAAACTATTTTTAAGTCAGTGTGGCGATAATTCTCACACAAAATAATTGCAGTTTTACATTTTATACTTCTACAGTATCTGTGTATAGCACACGATATTGCATAATAATGGCATGATTATTAATTTTGTCTTAAGACTTTTTACTTCCAATATGCTGTGACAAAACATATGTTTTTGCTAAAATCTTTAAAAAGTGTTCGGCTCTCCAGAGGAAAACTTCCACTTCTCCTACCACACTGAGAATTCGATTAGAGCTGCACAGACCATCACAGCAGGGTGTACTCAATGAGGAACTCTACAGTCTGATTGCAAATCAGGTGCTGAAAGAAGCAAGCGTCACTGTTTAACATCCTTCACCAAGTTCAACATCAAGAGAATATACTATTAAAACTTCTTTAAATGCAGACAAAGAAAGCTTAATAGAAACCAGAACTTTTCTTGGATTAGGCTTTATCCAAGTCTCTCTGTTACAGTAACCTGACTCAAACGCCCATTGTACACTCATCGTGAGGAGATTTCTTTTTGGCAACGTCTTCGGCAGTCTGCAGCAAATGTCAAAGAAATGTACGGGTATAGATGAATAAATTTGTTCCTGTTGATTGCAGGTCAGGTGAAATTAGCACAATCTGTATAATATATGACTGCAGCTGCTCAGAGAGAGGTGCCAGACTGGGTGGAGGAAGAGGAAGCGAGCGAGACAGCGAGAGTGTGTGCTTAGTGCTGCGTAAACACGAATTATATTAACTCTTTATTGTGTAGCAGGTATTATAACCCCAGCGAGTCCCAGAGCACATAAAGGATGGCTGATACTAGAAAGACTAATCATTTTGAAAAAAACAGAGCAAGTTTCCATAAGAGGAGTTTTTACCTGCTCAATAGACATCTGAAGAATTCCTTGTTTAGTTTGTATACTAAAAAAAGAAATAGAAAACTCCTGAATAAAAACCCTCCCATCATGTCGATAGGTTTCTGCACAGTGGCATAATTTTTCCACAGCAGTGGCTTTGAAATGAAGCAAATGATTTTACACAGCGTCTCAATTTTTACAGTATCAAACATAATTTACCATAACTCTAAGCATAAGGATTATTTTTAATACTTGGATACAAATTCTTTACAGTCAAGGTAGTAAATGTAGTGTTGTGAATGCTGGACACGTGGTGACGATGTTTATGGAGGGTTCAATGGTGCATGCTCACTCCTCACGCCGTGCTGCGTTCCAAATTTGTAGCAAAGAGGGACTATTTTGGGCGGCGTCATAGCGCCAGGTGTTGGATTTCATCATAACATGTACTGTAAGCAGCGCAAGACAGATGTGACGCGACAGAAAAACATTCCTGCCGCGATCGGTGAACGGCAACTTATTTTCTAATAGGAGGATGGCAGTTAACAAGGCTAATATCAGCCGATGCATGGCTGGCTGATAAATCTGTGCATCCTTAGATAAATTCTGAATAAAAATCCAAACGATACAGACAATACACAATACCACATGCCTACTAATCTGTTAACTCAGCTAAACATACAGTACACATTTAAGGTGGATACACCTTCTTTAAGTTTTGTGATTTGTTTTCTACATTCTAGAACAATACTGGCAATTTCAAAACTATGAAATAACACATACGCCTTTGGGTGATTAAGAAACAACAACAAAAACAGTCAGTTTTTATTTTAAGACATGAAGATCAGCCGTTCTGGAACAGTTCTTGCAAGAACAGTATTGTCGAGTGCATTTGCAAAACCCATCAATGAGACTCTCTCTCATGAAGACCATCACAGGGAAGAAAAAAGATGATGGAGAAGTTATGCAACATTACGCACGATTGATTTGTTGCGTGCTCAGGAAGTATTGCTCCCCACCCCGCTCCCACGCTGACCAGCGTTCACATTGTTTTTGCTCTCCGTTCTCTGAGTATTTACGTGCTCCGATACAACAGATGGCAGTATGCACCTACTTGGTTTGTAAGCCGCCATTAAAACCAAGAAGAGAACGAGGTCAGTCTTTGCATTATGAGATTGGCGCGTGCTACAAAAGCACCATGAGATTTCAGAGGAAACCGACGATGCTGATGATGTCATTGCATCTAAACAGCGATCTACTTCCGTTCTCAGGTACGATTTCTTCCATATCTGATTCCATCCAGTGGACACGATTCCTGAACAGTGAACGATTGTGTTCTCACTGATCAAATTTTGAGGTCAAGTGTTCTTGGAAATGGAAACGACCTCAGAGTTACCAGCCTCAGAAATCACCAACTCACAGCACCTCAGATTAGAGCTGTTATGAAGGCTTTACAGATCATGAGGATCATGAGGACACATCCCGTTATCAACTGTTCAATGGAGATTATTGCATATTTTGCACTCTGTCAGCATCGTTTTACAGTGTAGAAAGAAAGAAAAAGAAGGAATGATCATGGAATCAGAAGGAGTCCAAACTTTGTTGTGAGCACGTCTTTAATTATTTATTTATTCAGGCATTCTGTTTCCCAATTCGGTTTGCCAATTTCCACCCACTGCTTTGTTCTCTCCTTTCACATGACACATAACAACCCTGGAAGGTGAGAGCGAGCACACGTGCAACTCCATACCAGATCTTTTTCAAGCTGCAATTCGGGTTACTCTAATCAGCATGGAAGATGTTAAGGGCTTCGATCCTCCCCACCCGGAGAGCACGGATGATTCAGCACTCTGGACCATGGATGGCTAAGAGCGCGGTGGGCTGCACGATTCTTGCTGAAATGTGAATCATGATTTTTTTCTCCGTGCGAATTGAGATCATGATTCTCTCACATGATTCTCAAGTTTATAAGTGACTCTTGTAACAAAAAAAAAGTAACTTTTTCTTATTTTATAACCCTTACAGTGAATAACTGAAAAACTGATGAACATAAATAGAATGTTAACAATAATGTAATCAAAATAACTAATAAATGGCGCCTGTACTTTTTAAACACTCGCCCAACTACAGTACTTCCTCATCGCATGTGTTATATTATTAGTATAATATTATTATTATGAGCATAAAGTAAAGGTCACAGAGTTTGTCAGGTAGTTTGAAATGAAACACATAGTCTACAGTGTAGAATTTTACTGTTTTTTTATTGCTCAACCTTAACACACCTCTAGTATAATTCTCAGTAGCTTTTGATCTCGGTGTAACAGCTAGAGTCAACACCATCAGGTTTAATTAACTAATACAGTTATAATAAACTTTATAGTTTTTAGCATGTGTGTGTGCGCGATTGCTTGCGTGTACGAGACCGCTACCTTACGCTGTTCAAAATAATAACATGAACTAACGTAAGCGATGATGATGTATATACACCACCTGCTAAACGCAGGTTTGATGAACACAGAGAGCAACTAAAGGAGCCAATCGGAACCAGGTGGTCAGAATGTACCCTCCCCCTCCAGATTCTGATTGGCTTGAACTGAGCGAGCGAGTGTTGTGATATTGAGCTAATATTGAAACGCTGTAAATGAGGAAGAGACATAAGAGATGAGAGATTGTGATTTGTTTTTTTCGAAGAATCGTGCAGCCCCAGATTCACACACAATCCTTCCTGTTGCTCTAACAAGTCTTTATTTCAGGCCTGGCAAAAACGTCCTCAAAATGTCATTAGTAAACAGACGGCGAGGGAAACGGTTCAAGTCCAGCAACGTTCTGCTTCGGAATTAGCTGGACGTCCTTCAACCCAGCACGACCTCAAATATCCTTTTAAACCTTAACATGAATTCTGCTTCCTCACTTCACTGCAGACTGTTTTAGAGTTATTTTAGAACAGATTTTTCATCCTCCTCAAATAAATGTAAATTTCACACCCAGTTGGTCTTTCGAACAAGCTATATACACACACGCGCACACACACACACACACACACACACACACACACACACACAGTTTTCTACTCCTGCTTATTTGTGTTCCATATGCAGTTTTCATGTCCACTTTCTCTCAGAGTTGTTAGACGTTTGGTAACGTGTGTGTGTGTGTGTGTGTGTGTGTGTGTGTGTGTGTGTGTGTGTGAACTCTCTCACCTGTTTGTTTGTCGCAGGTGCTGGAGTGATTGTTGCACTGGCATGCTTGGCACCCTGTGCTGCTGAAGTTAAAGAAGGCCGGATGGCAGGCGTCACACTTGTCTCCGTACACTCCGCTTTTACACTCACACACTCCTGAACTGAGAAACACAACAGAGAAAGTGTGTGAGATTGGACTGTGGAGACACAACAACTGTGCACACGGTCGGTGATGAAAACAAAGCGCAGGAAACATACGGACTGAACTGTTGCTGTATTTTTTTTTATCTCCTGTACGAGTACACAAACCCTCACGTGTGTTTGTATGCACACATATTCATGTGTTTATACATGTGTTTACACAGTTTTATGTGTGTTTGTGTTCGCAGGTTTATGCGTATGCATGTATGTGCTTTTGTGTATGTGTGTTTGCATGTGTACATATATGCGTTTGTGCATGATTGTGTTTGTAGATGTGTGTGTGTGTGTGCGTGCATGTACTTCTTTATGCATGTGTGTGTGTGTGTGCGCATGTGAATTTGCACGTGTGTATTTGTTTGTGTATGTGTGCGTATGTGTTTGTGGGTGTGTGTGTGTGCGTGCACATGCATGTTTGTCTGTGTGTGTGTCTGTGTCTCATGCACACACATATGCATGTATGTGCACGTTTGTTGTTGTGTTTGCTGCGTCTGTATATGCTTGTGCATGTTAGTGCGTGTATTTGTGTTTCTTCATGCAAGTATTTAGATCCTGATCCATATGATATGACATCATCGTCTCAGTCGGTGCTTCAGACTCTCACACTCAGCTGATTATAATTTACTCAGTAAAACAACCATCTGTGGAAAAACACATTAATATACTGTAAGTACAGAATGAACAGAAATGACCAAATAACCGTTGAGAATGTAAGCTGAACTTCCCCTTTAACACTTGATTGTGGTTGTTTAACACACATCCCTTCCCTTTAATAGAAATGTCTTGTTGTTGTAACAGAGACTAAACACTGGAGTCTCAGTAGACAAACAAGTGTGTGTTTGCGGGATCAAATCATGATGCACGGTGCTTTTTGAAGATTGTACCTACGGCCCCACACACCCACACTGCTAATGGAGTATACACTTTAAAACACACACACAAAAGCGTTCCTTCAGCTCTGAGCCTCATCCTGAGATCAAACGCTGGACGTTTCTCTCCGAGCTGTCAGACTGAAAGCTTGCTACTCTCACCCTGAAACACCCCGGACACTTTTACGCACATGCTCGCTCGCTCACTTCAGACCCGGCCGTATCCGTGTTTATTTACTTATTTTTTAACGCTGATCTGGGATCAGGTTTGCATGCTTCTACTGTAGGCAAACATGTAAATGCAAACAGCTTACCAGTTAGCTCTTCCGCTTTTCACTTTAAGAACATCAAACAGCACTGACTTGAAAAAGAAACCCCCGTTTTCTCTCTCTGGCGGTATGTTTTTTTTCCCCTTCTCCTGACAAGAAAAGACGCTTTCATCCTGCCCCGGAGTGTGGGAAGAGCAGGGGTAAAAAATTCAGGTCTTGTTCCAGAACCTGAACATCTGTCACTGATAATGTTCCACGGCGAGGCATTATAGCAGAGCGGTGTCTCTCTGAGAGGAATGGCATCCCGCCTTCAGAAGCGCCTCAAATAAAGATGTACAGTACAATACTTTCTTCACAAACCCAACAAAAGGTCATAGACTTTGATTTTTTTTTTTCCTTTCTGAAGGTGTATGGACCTTGATCGCCATTCTGGCTCAGAGGGACATTTATTTATTCTCTCGTTTTCATTACATTTACGCTGCACCAAAGTAATAGGCGTAGATTACACAGTGATTTCGTGGTGTTCTCTCTGGGTAAACACTAATCACTATTTAATGCTCTTTGTGGATTGAGCATCATATGTTGGAAAATTACAGTTAAAAATAAGGATAAAAAAAAAAAAACTTTTTTTATTTATTTATTTATTATTATTATTTTTTTACGGGGAACACATTGCAGCTACTGTACGTTAAGATCCAGGTTCCAGGGTTGAATCCCAAATAGTGTTAATTATAAAGCTAGTTCGCTGTCTGTTGTACATCACTTTAGCTAACCAGCTAACTGGAATTGCTGTAGTTTAATTCACCACAAGAAATGTAGGAGTTGATATGGAGAGGGTCTCATCGTCTATACTGCTTTAATCCTGTATACAAGGTCGCTGGGGTTACAAGGCAGGGTCGAGACTTGTACCCCCAAGTACAAGGCGGGGGTACACCCTGGATGGGGTGCCAATCTATCGTAGGACACACACACACACACACACACACACACACACTTCACACACTACGGGCAATTTGGAAACAACCCCGGAACCTGAAGGTGCAAGGCGACAGTGCTAACCACACCAAGCCACCGTGCCGCCCTCATATTAATAAATGTTAACCACCATAGCATTTTAGCTAAGCCAAATCTAAGCTTGCTAGCTTGTGGGTGGTAACCGAGTTCCAAACACCACACAGCCTCCGTTCGTTTCCCCCATTTATGGAGTAATGGCCAGAGCTGAGCTTCTTCAAAAAAACCTACAGGTGGCGTTGCAACGGGTTTGTCCAGTTCTATTTATACTGGGTATAGAATATAAAACTCCTGATGCATTAAAGCTAAAATTGTGTAAATTGTTGCCAGAGTGCTGTGTCAATGAAAAATATTACTGATATTTCTGGGAAAATGTCACAAGCATTTACATCTCGTGTGCCTTCCTACTTTATCAGCTGTGGCTGTGTAGGTTGGTTTTATCAGCTGTGGCTGTGTCTCTGAGTGTGTGCTACACGCACACAAAGATTTCAGAAGAGACAGATGACCGATGTTCTCGCAATAAACAGTGATCTACTTCCATGCTCAGGTACGACTGTTTCCATATCGGATTCGATCCAAGTTCTCAAGCGTGGAACGATTGTGTTCGCACTGATTAAAATAAATAAATAAAAGAACCAGACTTTGGAGTCAAGTGTTCTCGGAAACGAACCCGGGGCCCTAATGTGAAGACATTAACGGTGCTGTAAGCAAGGATCTGAATTTGGACTTGTCCAGGACACTCCAGGCATACTTGATCAGACTGAGATCACCTTTAAAACTCTTTTCCACGTTCCTCAGACCATTCCTGAACCGTTTTTGCAGTAGAAGAGGATTTTGTAGACCCCTTTGTAGACCCCTGCCATTGCCCTGTTGCAATGAAAAAGTTCACTTGGTCTAAACAATGTTGAGATACTGTAGGTGGTTCGCGTCAAAATAACAACACCCCCATGAACTCCTGCACCCAAGGATTCCCAGTGGAACATGGTGTCTTGCTTTCTGTATGGATTAACAATATACATCCTTATTATATGCCTACGTAGACAATCCCTAATAAAATGCCTGTAAAGATTAAAAGCCATAATCATGGGGCCACAAGCAAATCTATGATTAACCTAAGACACTTTAGCGATTAGCAGCAAATGCACATCATCATAGTGGTTTCTCTACAAGACTAAGAGGCTCATAAAACTGTGCAACATCTGCAATTAGTCCTTTCCCTCCCACACACACAAATACTTTAAATTTAGTTCCTTCTGATGTAC
>JAQMYJ010000017.1:8789117-8807818 GCA_030014305.1 Clarias laeviceps
GGTGTGATGTTTGCTTCCAGAATTTGCTGGTATTTAGTGGAATCCATTCTTCCCTCCACCCGTGCAATGTTTCCTGTTCATTCCTGTAAATCAGTTAATCAGATGTGTATATTTTGATCATAGTTGTTTTTTTCGTGTCGTCTAACAGTGCTTTTGCTAGTTGTATTTGCTGCACTGCTCTATTGTGCTGTTGTTTGGACCAGGTCGCTCTTGTAAAGGAGAATTAAATCTCAACGAAACGTTCATCTGGTTAAATAACATAAAATGAACCTCTTCCACAATGTTTGACAGATGATGTGGGATGTGTCAGCTCATAAGCGCTACCATTTCATTTCCGTATTCTTCTCTTCCAGTCTTGTATCAGAACTGAGTGTGCATATTTAGTTATGTATTATCTATTTATTAGTGAAGGCCTTTCTGTTGTTCGGTGTTACCAGTGGTATTCTTTGCATTTACATTTATGAAAGCATCTTGATTATAGACTTTGACAAATGACACGCCTACCTCCTCCAAAGTGCTGTGGATTTTTATTTTTATTTTTTGGGTTGGGCGGGTGTTTCTCTTTTCACCAAGGAAAGAATTCTGTAGTCGGACATTTTATTCTTTCTCCATGGTGTGGCTGAGATCACCAGTGCATTCCTTCTTTTTAAAGAGGAATTTGTTTAAAAATAAGATGGCGTCCTCCACTTGCATCATCACCTCTCTGGACCTCATATTCCAATCATGGAATAAATGCTATAAATTGTATCTTCTTTATCTGGAATAAAATAACTTGTGGTTATAATTCCTAAACAGTTAATGCATTATTTTTGAAAGTCTACACTTTAATCACATCTTGATTGTGTCAATTGAAATCCATTGTAAGGTCAAAAAATATATTATTATTATTATTATTATTATTATTATATAATTATTTTTTGTATTATTAGTTTTTCCTTGTCCAAATACTTCTGGTCCTGACTGTACGTGGAGCTAGCCATTCTCACCAGCCTTTGTTTCTGCAAACTGTCATCTATTGCTGACAATCTCCATATAACTAAGCAGGTCTAAGTCGATAGCTGCAGCTGTTCAGGAATATTACTGCGATGCTCTCTTAGGAGCAACAACTGACAAAATCTATTCTTTCTACTCTCCTGCCTCATATCTGCCCAAAACGTCAATACAAAAGTCCAGATTCCAAACAGTATTTGGGAGGTGTGTGGGGGGGTCTGACAGTCTATCGTGACAATTAAATTTTTGGACGTAACCTCCTTCTGATGCTCAGCGGGAGAGATGGAGAGCTAAGCCGATGCCTGGACTCAAACCGAGCGGGCTGCGTGCTTTGTGCTCTCTCCAATCCAAACAGAAGTGCATGGCTGAGGCTCGCTCGACTGCGGTTTCCAACTGCAGGCGGTCTGCTGCTGCCAGGCTATAATTACTCACACTGTCCCGGCAGAGCAGAGCACAGCTAACTTCAACCACACACTGCATACAGTATCTGCAGCACATGCATACAGTAAAAAGATGAATGGAGGAAAACTACTAGAATCCCTCGTTTCTGATTCAAACCGGAGACACGTTTTCACTGAAAAGCTTTAAAAGGGACAAATTTTCTACATGAAAGCAAATATATTTATTAAAAGCCCATTGAATTAAACGTAGACTGGATTCATAAACAGCTTTTCACCTGAGTCCTACTTTCACACTACTGAGTGACAAGTCTTTTTTTTTTTTTTTTTTGCTTGCATTTTGTCTCTTGTGGGTGTGAAACACAGGCATGAAGCATGTACAGTAACCAAGAGTTATTCTTTGGCACCAACCACCTCTAGTAATGTTATTCATGAAGGACACCTTTAAATTGTTAGTGATTTACCAAAAAAACTACAAAAACTTGTGAACTTCAAAAGCAGTTTGGATTGGATTTTCTTCATCATCTATACCGCTTTATACTGTACAGGGTCGCGAGGGGGTCTGGAGCCTATACCAGGAAACTTTGGGCACGAGGCAGAGTACACACCCTGGACAGGGTACCAATCCATCGCAGAGTGCACGCACACATGCACGCACACACACAGAAAGAGTACGGGTCATTTTTGGGAACGCCAATTAGCCTAATCTGCATGTCTTTGGTCTGTGGGAGGAAACCGAAATCCCCGGAGGAAACCCACTAAGCACTGGGAGAACATGCAAACTCCACGTACACAGACCCCGAGACAGGAATCGTAACCCTCAACCCTAGAGGTTTTTTGTTTTACATGAGCAAAGTGGTTCTGCAGTCAGAGAAGCGTTTAATCTGCTGGTATTATAACAGAAGAAAAAACTGCACATGTACAGAAAGAATAAATAACTTTTTCTGACAAGGATTGAATGTTTACATGTACAATATTTATGTAGTGAATGGACTTTCAAAGGTTTACTGACCTGATCCAGCCTGATCAGGTCACACGGTTATAGGGTGCACTTTTAATCCCATTGTGATATTATTCCCATTATTAGTGGAATATTAGAATCCATGTAAGTGTGCCTATTAGCGGATAATCATGTCGATTATAATTCTCTAACAATTCTCTGACCTTGTGCCACACACAATGAAAGACATGGATTTCAGCTGCCCATTGACCTTTTGTTGTTTATGACATGGCAGATGATACAGATGATATTGCCAAAGGTTAACACATGCAGTATAACATCAGGTAAGGAAGAACAGTCCATGTGGTTATACACAAATAAAGCAACTTAATCGGTTCTGATGTGGAAATGCTCCTGAACATAATAATGAGTAAATGTTATCCGCACTCTGGTTAAAACTTCTGTTGGCTGCCCGGTCTTATCAGTGCTTTCCGTTCAAGAAGCGCTCAAGAAACAGGAGCGTTTGCAAACAAAATTTGGACCGATACACTAAGCAAGGTGAAAGTTTCTTAAAGAGAATCATTACTGCTGACGAGACATGGATTCATCACTATGAGTCTGTATGGAACGGAAACATCCTCAATCGCTGACCGAGAAAAAGTTAAAAAGTCAACCATCAGCTGGAAAATAATACTTACAGTTTTCTGTGATTCTTAGGGGCCAGTATTGGATCATTATCAAGAAAAAGGTCCAAACAATTAACAGTCCTCGTTACAGTGAGATGCTTATTGAAGAGTTTGGATTAAACGCAGAGGACTGCTATCCAAGTTGTGATCTTGCATGTCCGCACACTTTTGCCCACACTGTCGACATTCAGTAAAAACTTCGTTTTGAGGTGTTAAAGCATCCGCCCTATAGTCACAATCTCGCTCCATCAGACTTTCACCTGTTTGGTCTCCTGAAAGCAGCCCTATGAGGACGACGATTCACTTCTTATGAAGAAGTGAAGACACCTGTGCGTTCGTGGCTCACAGCTCAGCCTAAAACATTTTTAATGAGGGTATATGAAAGATTGTTAATAGATAAAGTGACAAAGTGTATTGAAAAGCAAGGGATTATGTCGAAAAAGTATGTATTTGTCTTTTCTAAAAGTTAATATAAAAAATATTCTACAGCCAGAGTGTGGATAATTTCTGCCTCGGATTTGTTATGCAGAAAGCAACAGAGTCATGGCTGCCAAGACTAGAAGAGTCCTGGATGAGTAGTTTGAGTATCATCGCCTGTCTATGGCACAGTAAACATAATTAATAGCTAAATATATTTTACAGTCCCTTGCCATTATGTGCATAATGCATTGGCTCTCATGGTTTGTAGCTGCATTTTAATAACTATTCTTTAGTTGCAACACTAGCAGTGTAACAAGGTCCTGGAAGCAGACTGTGACTAAAAGTGATGGCTGTGGCCTTTATCTAATCAGGGTCTTGATTTTATGTGCACAATAAAAATAATTAAGATCTAACAAAGCAAATCTTTAAAACGGACAGGGAGTGTGTGTGGGAGCATTTCATGATGGAACCTACAGTATATAAGCTTGTGTTTTAGAACAGTGATTACAAGTACTGTATATGCTTTACTGTGCGGAAGCACTCGTGTTCATTTTGTTCGTTCCTGTGTGAAACAGGACATGTGACATTATGCCTTAGCGCGCATCTTAGCAAACTGATGCAACCTGACAAGAGACCGATCATAAAGGCAAAACGCTAAGGATTTGTTTGTAATTGGTAATTTCTTGAAATTCATTATTTCAAGCAAATCAAGCAAAGCTAAAAATGGTTGTCAACTTAAATATAATTCATAAATGCTAGAAAGACTCCTGGGCCCGGTTTTCTCAAAGTTTCTTAGAATTCTCTCAGAGAGCTCCTATCTTGGCTTAAAAAGTCCTAGCTGGGAGTCTTAGACTAAAAGTGATTTAGGAAACGTCTCAGAGCAACTCTGAGTAAGGAAAGTACAAAAACCTTTATCTTAGTGAGGGGGTGTGGTTGACCACGTTGTTAGGGATGATGCAGCAATTCAAGGACTGTAATTGGTTGATAAAAAAATCTCTAAGGGTCTCAAAATGCGCTCTTTGTGAAAATAGAATGCATGTTAAAAGAATAGACGGTGAAATCATAATGTTTGTATATAAAGAAATTGTATAATCATGACTACAGACCACTTTATGCAAAGTTTATGTTGTAGGCTAAATATCTTAAAGTTAATTAAAACAGACAAATGTTGAAAATGAGTCTACTTTTGAAGCAACCAATTTCCAAGCAGTAGTTACTTAATTTAAGTTCTTACATTTATTTACCATACTGATTTTATTACTTGTAATCCATTTCAGATTGTTGGGAGTAAAATGGCTCAACTTTTACCAATTTACATGATTGCAGGACAGTCTGTTTAAGGTGCACTTTTAGATGGTATGTAGCCAACAATCCAAGAGAGATGGAAAGAAGTATTTACTTTTAGCCTTACGTTCAGTGTTTGGAGAATATTTCTTCTTTCTGCCATTTTGTCCTCCACTATAGAAACTCTTAAGCCTCTCTACGCTTAACAATTTTTACCTTAGGAGCTGTTTTAGGTCCAAGATATTTAGTGAATCATTTTTATCTTTACTAAGATTTAGTCTTAAATTTAAGGAGAAATTCTAAAAAAAAATTCATAATTCTAAAAGTTTTCTTAAAATTTCATAATGAGGAGCAACTTTTGGGCTTAAGAAGCTTTGTGAATACGGGACCTAAGCACCAAATGACTCTGTGCCATTGTTTCAGTTGGATCGACCCATCAAAGACATCAAACATAGAGAAGCACAACCGGAACGCTCTTTTGATCAGCGGGATGATTCTCGCATGTGACTGCAATGACAACAGCAACACAATGCATATGAATGTGAATGCTGAATAAACATAAAGACTCTTACATGATGTGTGAGAATCTGTGAACTCCATCGTGAGTCGGTTGCAGCTCATTATACTGAAAAAGGATCGATGAATCGCTTCTGAAGAAAATCTAGTTGTGTGAAGTATAAAAATCCACTGATTGATCAGCCAGTGACTAGAATCAGCCAGTTTTCAGCTTGACTGGCCAGAGAACTGGTCATAACTAACAGCCTTAACATTACATCATATAACTAACACATTAACAATGATTATTGATAATACTCCAGGAACCAGGCAAACCCGTCAACTTTTATTCTATTACCCAAGTAAACATGAAGTCTGATCTCATAGCACAGGACCCCACTACAGAGCAGCAGCTAGTCGGCTCTTTCGAATAACATTGGCTATCAAATATTAATGAATGAATGGGGCAGTTAAATTCCCCTTAACATATATTTTACAACTATTAAAACCAAGCGAACAAAACTGCCATCACTTTCACAGCAGGAGCACATTTTACTATATTTTATAGTGAAGTGCGTTTTGTATGTTTACTTTAACAATTCAGCCACGTCGCCGAGACGCAAATGGACTGATGGAGACAGAAGAGAGACAAGACAATGAGGTTAAATGTAATTAAAAAAAAATAATAAAAAAAAAGTGAGCCCAAGACGACTTGATATGCTCCCTCTGTCTCTTTTACTCTCTTGAAGCATCATTTTCCAGGAGATTGCATACGAAGGAGCTACTATCAATGTGCAGGATGTGTATATTGTGATATTAGAAAGCGAATGAACTTTGATGCTTACGCTCATCACCCTGCATATTAACTACTGTACACTCGTGTTCTTAAGTTGCCAGCTAAACCATTTAGTTTACTTTTCACAAAAAAAAAGAAGGAAAAAAAATGAGAGTGTTCATATACAGCACTTTTCCCGGGTTTGTTTGTTTTTCTTACCAGAGCTGACAGAAGTGAATCAGATTGAAGCAGGGAGGAGACACACAAAGAGCCACCTGAGAGACTTGCAAATGTAAATATTTATTTCCCTATGAGAGTACACTGGATGGGATTAGATCTAAAAAAAATAATAATAAATTTTAATTAAAAAAATAAAAGCCTTGTTGTGTTTGCATTGTGGGGGGTCCCGTTGGCATGGCGGCCCACCATGCCTGTACTATTATAGGGGATACACGGCCCACCCCAACGATGCATAAGTAGCAGTTTAAAAAGATTTGGTCATCTGGTGTTTGTTATAGTTCGAAAAAAAAAAGAAATTCAAATTTTGAAACAAAAAAAAACTGAAATATATGTATATAAAAGAAAAGGAAAATTGCAATCGGTGAATCTCTCACTAAATCAGTGCAACTTAAGACAACATAAATGATGTGACTTTTCTCCTGTGCTCACCATATATACACATGTACATTCATTCATCTTCTATAGCGCTTATCCTGTACAGAGCGGGAGGAAACCGGAGTACGTGGAGGAAACCCACCCAGCTCCACACATACGACCCTGAGGTGCGATCGAACCGTTGACCTTGGAGATGAACAATTCAGAAATGAACCCACAGTACGTAAATGACTTACCTTACATCAGAAGAATATAAACTGTGCTTTGACAAAGCTAATAATATATTTATAGACTTTCCCCAGAACTGCTGACTCATGCTAAAAATGACACCTAATGTGTATTCACATAACCTGTCTCCCTGCTCTGGGGTGCGTTAAAGTTTTTACGAGTTCACAGATGTACACCATTCATGTCCAGGTCGTGACCGGTCATTATGAAAAGGGTAGGTCCATAACTTTTGCTAAAGTTATGCTAAATGTCTAATAGTTTGTGACAGGAATCTGTTTGCTGAGGTGTGTAGTGGAGCGCATTAGTGCAGTCGATAACGAGTATAAATGAAAATTAATCTTCTTCCTGAAGCACGGACGCAACAACCTGAATGCGGTTATAAAGTTCAGCCTCGGTTCTGTCCTCAGTGACTATAGGACAGCATGTGGAACAGCGGGACATCCATGAATGCGCTCTTCGCTACACTACAGGCATGTACGTGCATACTGCAGCTCTTAAACTACGGGGATAAATAACTCGCCTCAAAACTCGCCTGGCAAAGTGTGTTCTGTGTGTGGTTGGGTGGGGGGGGGGGTATGAGAAACAAACAAAACAAAAAAATGAACACCTCTCTCACATACCTATTACACTGCGGCCCCGTTGCTCCGGATGAGTCACAGTCACATGGCTGGCAGGCACCTGTGTGGTTTCTGAAATAGCCGCTGTAACACTGCTCGCAACGGGGCCCCGTGTAGCCACGCAAACACGTACAGCCGCCGGTGCGAGGGTCACAGCTGTGTGGGTCGGCTGAGCCGTCTGTGCTGCAGTTACACTTAGGTCCTGGGACAGAGACACAGAGAGAGAGAGAGAGAGAGAGAGAGAGAGAGAGAATCAAACAGAGAAACAAAGAGACATCATGAATGAGACACGGGATTAAATGACAAGAAATGAAAGAAATAGAGAAAGTGATACAGAGACATATAAAAAAATATTCAGAGAGACAGACGGGCAAAGGTAAGCAAGGAAGACATATTGGAGATGGGAAAGAGAAAGAAAGAATGCAGACAGACAAGGAGACGAAGGAAAGAGAGAATTTGAGAAGGACACAGGGACAGAAAGACAGAAAATGGAGAGAGAAAAGAAGAGACAGATGAAGTGATACAGAGACAAAGAAAATACTAAGAGATAGAAAAGGAGAGGTTGAATCAGAGAAGAACAAAGAAAGAAAGACTCAGAGATAATAAAGAAAGTAAGAAACAGACGATAGAGACAAAAGAGAGAAAGAATGAGAGACAGCCTAAGTCAAGCAAAACTATCTAAAACAAAATCTATACGAAAAAAAGAGAAACTGACAATCAAAACAGTAACCATAGATCTGTCTTTTATACAGATGCCTTAACAAGACTTTCATCTTCTTCAGTATTCACACGGCGGCCTCCAGCAGAGAGACGCAGAACACTCGAAAACCTTTTTTTTTTTTTTTTTTTTATTGATGTGAAAACCAGTTTTGAAGGGCTGTAATGATTAGATGCTAGTTAAGTTTCCATTTAGACATAAGCTAGAAAAAAAACTATTTTTCTATCACATACAGTTTTTCAGAACTTATGATTAATGACTTAAAATTGATTAACACCAAATAATAATAATAATACATTTCATTTACAAGCACCTTTCAAGCACACTGAACATAAACATAAAAGGAAAGCAAACTAAAAACAGCAATTAATACGGAATTAGGAACAAAATAAATAACAAATAAAAGAGTAAACAACTAAGATCAACAAGATTAAATAGTATGATAGTATAAAATCAAATCAAAATTAACTAAAGACAGTTGTTTCTCAACAGGAAGAGAAGAACACCAAAACAGCAGTGAAACGACTGCTATATCTGATGTTCATTAACTTATCCTCAGGATCTGCTTTAGCCCACGGCACAAGGATTTGCCATTACATTTGTAATAAAAAAAAAATTAAAAAAGCATAATTTTTTTTTTTTTTTACATTTAGACCTAAAAATAGACATAAAATAACATCGTCTCGTCTTTGTCTTTATTAACAGACCATCATTGCCACCTCAGGCGAAGAGTAATGTACTTTTCTGTAATATTTAGTTTCCGATTTATTTATTTATTAAATGTATTTGTTTATTAACTTTTTCAGAATAGAGAACCTCACTACACTCAGAAACTAACAGAATAGTGAGTAATAATGTTCGGGTATTCCTTCACTGAACTGAGCTGAGTAGCTAAAGAACAAATTGTACAAGGACATGTTTAAAAGGTATATTATTAGATGATGGAAATGGATGTAAAACCTAAAAATAAAGCTGGCATGTGCTGAATATCATCTCAAGGCCCACCACTGAAGACACACGTCCACACTATCTCTCTTATGTTGAATATTTATGAATTCTAAATATCTTTGGCAAAATCTTTCTTTCGATTTTTTTGGTACAAGACATCCCTATAATTGTGGAATATTATCTCTCATAGTCCCTCAGGCCTGACGCAGAAAAATCCTTCTCCTTTCCCAAAAGCCACCAAACCCCTGATCAGCCACCTGCCTGGTGTACCATTGTCGTCCTTGTTCCACAAAAACAGTTCCTGACCCATGACAAGAAGGAGTAATATTTGTAGTGTTTGACACTAAGACCGTATCATCAGACCCTTCCTGAGGTGGGGTCTACATGGATCAGACTTATTTGGCCAGGACATCCCACACACACTTGATAAATTTTCACATTATCCTTCTGAAAGTGGCCCACACCTCTTAAAGGGGTGTTCCTTGGTCTAGGTAGGTAGTATGTGTCAAAATACAGTGGTCTCTAAGGCATATGAACGCCCCGCGTCTCGAATTTTCTCCTTAAGAATTGAAATTTTGCAAGAAATTTGGCATGCGAAGCATTTTCAGCATATGACCAAACAAAGCGAACACCGGCCAAGTTGCGCGGGAGTCTGCTCGGGAGCCGTTCAAAACTTGTTTGTGTCAGTGGAAAGCTAAACAAAGCAAGGTTTTATATATATATATATATATAAATTTTATATATAATAATTTTTTTTTTTTTTTTATTTGGCATTTTGTGCAAGATTTAGTGAAGAATAGCACCATGGGTCCCAATGTTAGCAAGGACGATAGCAAGAAAAAAATGGATCCACTTTCAATTTAATTTTTAAAGAAGATTTTCCAAGAGGAATCATAAATTAAGGTTAAATGAGGTTTAACACCTATTTATTTTATATTTTACTTACCCGTTTTTTCTAAATGTTTTCTGATTGTTTTTATATGCAAAAATATGATTATAGTGTTGGAAATTGATAATATTGGAAATGTTTTTGGGTGGCTGGAACAAATTATCTGCACTTACATTATTTCCTTTGGGAAATGCATTTCACAATATACAATTTCACCTTAAAAAGTGAATCATAAATTCGAGGTACCACAGTAACATTCACATGAACGTCAGGACCCAAGGTTCACCAGCAGAACATTACCCAGGGCAGCACACTGCCAGCTTGTCTTCTTTCCATAGTGTGTCCTCTCTTTGCACCCGGCCATCCATAATGTATGAACACAAATTTGACGCATCAATCAAATGCCACCTTCCTCCATCTCTCCATGGTCTACAGTAATTCTGACGATCCTCTGCCCACTGTAAGTATCATATGCAGCAAGCTGCACTCACTTTACTATTATAACCCCTTCTGATTATAGTCAGCATTAAACTTCATCAGCAATTTGTTGAACACTTATGTGAAAATGATACAGAATTCTGTGAAAATATTGATGCTAAGAGATGCTAGTATAACACTGAGATTCCATTTTGTTGTGCGATATAATGCAGTCACTTAGGGCACAGCATGGTTGATGGGCGCAGTCTGTCGTGTTCACACAGGATAGTGTGAAAACAAAAACAAGCAGAAAGTCTACGGTGACGCAAATAAGCGCTCTTTACAACAGCGGTGCAGAGCATACAATCGATGCTAAATACAATTACAGCAGCAGAAGGTTCCACATCCCTCAGATTAGAACAGGAAGTACAGTAGCCATAGATTTACTGAAATGAAACTCGTAAGTGTTTCAACAAGTGATTTTTTTTTTATCATGTGTATAAAGTGCATAAACAGTACATAAACATCAGCTTCTAAAAATCATTTTACCTCATTCCCATGTTCGAAGTGAAACTGAACTACTTGTGGTATAAAACAGTTTAATTATAGCGAAATGTATTGAAAGTGTCTAAAATATAAATTTATATTCTTTAACAGACTTATGGAAAATGAAAAGTCGTCTTTTTTTCCAACACCATATCAGTCGCCTGCGTTTAATGAAACGTTACAAACGTTAGTGGAAACTCTGAAGTAACACTGGGAGGTTTTTTTTTTTTCTTTTCACTGGGTTGTCCATCTCATGTGACTTCCTGCGGAAAGCGCAATAGTCTCGTCCACATGGTGCACAGTGCCGAGACGAACAAGCAGCGGGGCACCACACCTCATTTATCACCGAAAAAAAAAAAAAAAAAACTCTGCACGTAGTAAAGAAATATTCTGTCAAGCAAAGAGAAAAGCTAGGAATGTCATCAAATGTTAATGACTATTCTCTGTTGGTGGGGCATTTTGCTGCTGGCCAGGGGTCTATATCTCCTAAGGCAGGTTGACATGGAGTGGAAAGCAGAATTTTACTCATTAAAAAGCGTGGAGGACAGCATACTGTTTCGAACTGTGTGCTCAGAATCCTGAACTCATGGCTCTGTATGAACTAATTAGGCTTAAAGCATGGGGAGTTGGAATCAGTGGACAAACACTGCTAATGTAAGGAATATTCCGTTCTGATAACAGACTGAAGTTATAAATGATAAAATATGTGACCACGCAAGCTTGCAGAACTTAACATCAACTGTTATGCTGAACTGCCTGCCACCTAACACACAGTATGAATGCAGATCAATCCCTGCTATCCATTTCACCCAAATGAGGATGGGTTCCCTGATTGAGTCTGGTTCCTCTCAAGGTTTCTTCCTATTGCCATCTCAGGGAGTTTTTCCTTACCACTGTCGCCGTCGTCCTCGGCTTGCTCATCAGGGACTAACTGACCATTTTGATTCATACACATTCACATTCCATACAACCTTAAATAATTCTTTTGATTGTGTAAAGCTGCTTTGCGACAATAACAACTGTTAAAAGCACTATACAAATAAAATTGAATTAACACATTTTCATGTTTTAACACTGGAGTAGGCTGGTGCGATCTGTTTTCTCCCTCAATAAAAAAAAGAGCAGATGTGTTCAAAACTGCTCTGTCTTTTCAAAGGTAAAGTGCAGGTTAATTTGTTTAATTTTTACTTTATATTTTGCATTAATTATTTTTATATGAATATTTTTGGGTTGTGGAACGAATCATTTGAGTTTCCATTATTTCTTATGAGGGAAATTCACTTTGATATACAAGTTTCACTGAATTTTAAAACAAAGTATAACTGATTGTTATATTTATATATCTTGATAAATATCCATGACAATGTTTTCATGTCTCGTTACCAACACACTCCATGAACCCCTACCTTCGCTCTCCGTCAGCATTTCTGTGCAGCCACACCCACTCTTCGTCTGCTCTCTGCCCCGCCCCCACCCCCCTCGGGATTTCCACACAGCCCGCCCCACTACCCCTGAATGTGCCTCTGTGCAACCCTTCCCACACTCATCCTCTGCATGTCCACGTAGTCCTGCCCCCTCGCTCCTTCTAAATCTCCACACAGACCCTCCACAAACTGGCCGAGGTGCGATGGAAACATGGTGTGTAAATCATTCTTCAGCATGATATTATTCATGTCCTAAACTGCAGTTTAAAAAATAAAAAAAATTTAAAAAGTGTATTATGTATTATACTGTAATTTTGTGCTGTGAAGCCGTCACAGTCTGAAAAGTCTTTTGTCTGGAAAGAAGTGTGTTTAATATTTAATAATCAAAGTCTGTTTTAATAAAAATGCTTGTGACATCTCATATACGGTTTTGACATACAAGTGTACACCTAACCCGCTTTGAACATTTGCACAATATGTATTTAAATACTGAAAATACCTAAAAATACTGAGCAATTTCAAACTTTTCATTTTTTTTTTCTAACTGAGATAAAACTTAACTAAGCCTACAAAAAGTGCCAAATCCTGATCTGCCAATTTGTAAGCATTTTGCAAAGCGCTATTCCTTCTCTCATATCTTAGGGAAAAAGATTCGCTGCCTGGAACCATTTCACCGTCCGGGTTTCATGATCAAAAAATCAATATTAAAATATTAAAATGCACTGTAGTGTATGTTTTTTAATGTTGTTTTTGACATTTCACCCCATATTTACTCTCTATAACTCTATTTGAAGTCAGTCTTTATAAGGTACACACTTCTGAACCAGGCTTCTGAACAGGGAGGAAAGATTATTTAAGTGACTTTGAACATGGCATGGTTGTTGGTGCCTACCGTGCTTGTCTGAGAATGTCTGAAACTGCTGATCTACTGGGATTGTCCTGCACGACCATCTCTAGGGTTTACACAGAATGGTCGGAAAAAAAAGAGAAGACATTCAGTTCACTGAGCGAATGGCCAGACTAATTTGAGCTGATAGAAATGCAACAATGACTCAAAAAACGTCTCAATACGACCGATGTATTCTGAACAAGTACCTGAAATATAAAGCATCTTTTGCTGGCTACACCAGCAAAAGACCAAACCGGGAGCCCCTACATTCAGATAAGAGGAAACTAGGCTCAAAATTGGACAACAGAAAATTTGGTCTGGTCTTGATGAGTCTTGATTTCTACTGCAACATCTGGATGGTAGGGTCAGAATTTGGCATAAACAACATGAATCCATCCTGCCTTGTATGAACAGTTAAGGATGGTAGTGGTTTAATTTTCTTGGCACACTTTGGATCTTTTAGTTCCAATTGAGCATCGTTTAAATGCTACAGCTTTCCCCGAGTATTATTGCTGACGATGTCCATCCCTTTATGACCACTATATAACACACCATGTAACAAAGCTAAAATCATCTCAGATTGGTTTCTTGAACATGTCAATGAGGTGACTGTACTCAAAAAAAACCCTCGGCCCCAGATCCCAGTCCAACAGATCACCTTCAGGATGTTGTGGCAGCTTTAAAGACAAAAGGTGGGGGTCGGACCTAACAAGGTGTACCTAATGAAGTGGCCGGTAAATGTACGCCAGTAGGGCACACTTATCTCATTTACAAGCCTAAATTAAACAGGCCTCATTAAACTGTGAAGTAGTATATTTTGTTAGATAATTATACCAGTGGATCAGACAGTGATCTAGAAATCTGACCTTCATAATGACGCAGAAATGTTTCTCTACACTATGAGGCTGACTTAGACATTAATATTTGACTATTTAACAGCTTGACCTAGCAGGTATCCGGCTTATCCAGCCAACCACCAGGTAATGCAGTGTGGTTTATCAATACATTTTATGGGTTTATCACTAAGCTCCATGTGTTGTAATATCATTGCGGGAAGTCTCATACTGGCAGCAACTGAATCGTTTTCAAAAATTGATTTTGATTAGCAGCATAGTTGCTGGGGTCACAGAATTTAAGATGGCATATTTAATCATCACTACTGAAACACTGTGTAATTAATCATAATGCTCACGCAGTAATGATGTCTTGGATAATATAGGGATGTAACCTAATATGATGTTATTAAGCAGAATGAATGGACGATGAAGAGATAAAAGCGTGCCAACATTCACAGGATTAAGATCATGTGCATTGGGATGTGTTGGATCCTGCACACGGGAAGTTTTTGCTTTTACGATGGTGAGAACAAGCAGGTAATCTGGTTCCCTAAACATTCATCCAGTAAATAGATTGATGATGTCACTGTGTTATACTGTACACCTTATACGGTGAGGCATAATAAACACTGAACAGTAATGCTCTGACTGCTGACTCGCTAGTTTGCTTTTCTTTCATCTCCCTCTCAGGTGCAGTTACCTTTACACTAAAACTGGCTGAGAACTGTGTGGCCATGGGAAGGGGAAAAAAAATGCTGCAGTACGTTTCTTTTTCCCTGAAGATGAGGCAGGTGGTATCTCCTGGAGGAGACTATCGTGGGCAGTGGAAACATGAGAGAGAGATAGATAGGGAGAGAGAGAGAGATAGGAAGAAGCAAGGGACTTCGTGCTGACACACATGCTCAAAGACAGCCACTGGCAGGCAGGGCCGTGTTGGAATGGTTTTCGGAAACTGCCTACGCCGGATTGTTGCGCTTGGCTTGGAGGTCAGAAAGTAAAAGACACGTGAGCGAAGCGGCCCTCCAGAGACGAAAGCCTGCTGCTGATTTTGCCGCATTATTCATCATTATAAAACTTTGAATGCCTGCTAGGAAAATGATTTATTGCGCAACACACAAATCAAGAAGGAATGCACAGAGGCTGACACTGACGCTTTTGTACAGTGATGCTCTTTAACAGTTCACAGCCGCTTCAGTCATCTTTATTACTTGTATATGCTTAGAATCGTGGATGAAACGGAGAGAAGGGATAGAAAGAGCTTACAGCAAATACGGGACCCGCTGAAAGACTGAGGGACCGATATGTTGGTGGACTGGAGGTGACCTTGCTAAAGATAAGATTACACAATGGGAAAGCTGAGAGACGAGCGCCATCACAGCATCTACCAGGTTCAACTGGAGGTTGAACATTTTATGTACTTGTGTGTTTTTGTTTGTTTGTTTTCTGATTTTTAAGGATTTCAATGAATTAGAACTTAAAATATGAACTTGATTCTTAATGAATTCTGGGAAAAGCAAAAGTTGTGCACCTGCTATATACAGTACTTGTGTTATTGAAACAGCTTTCAAAGTCAGAATTACCTCAGAGTCTAAATGTGAGGTTATCATAATTGCAAAAACATAATAATATAATATCTATAATTATCCTTATCTATTTTGTGACCCCAAGTTGTCATGTGTCTTTAACATCATTATAAATTCAACTCCTCAAAACGTGCTTTTTTAAATAAATAAAAAAAAATATTTTCCAGAAAGTTTAGAAAGAAAAAAAAAATAATCAAGCAGCCACAAATTCAAACTTAAAATTTTTTTTTCACCTTCCTTATAGGGTGAAAACATCCCAGGAGCTCACAAGTTTGAAATGCAGAGATGGAAAGAGGGACATTAATTAGAGCCACTCTGATTGACAGGTGAAAAGTTAATCAAACAGAGCTGTGGACGTTCGATCCAACTGGATTATTGAGCATTGTGATTTTCCATTTCATTCAATAGCGCTACTGAATCACTATCATGCAGGTACCTGGTATAGAAGGTCAGTAGACTAAACATGACCTCTGGAATCACAGACTCGTGTCAAAACTGTCCAATCCAAAGCCTCATTCATCAGTGCATTGTTTGTAATATAAAGAAATATTAATAAAATTAATAGGAAGCACTTGCAGGTATGATGCCTAAAGCGAAAAAATTAAAAAGAGACAAGAAAACCACAGATGGTGTCACACATTACTTGGCAAAGGTCATAGAGGTCATGTTGAGAACGAGGTATTTGAGAAACTTATATAAAAATATATATACACAACTATTTATTAATTTACAGATTTACAAAAGGTACATACAGAATATAATTAAAATAGAAATGTTCCATACCATATTCCATACCAAAATTAAAATTTTTTATTTAATTAAATTTTTTATTAAATCGGAAATTGTCTCTTTAATTTAATTGTATATTCCTTTTATTACAGTGAAATATTTCTACTCTACTCTATTCTCTCTTTCCATTTTAGTCCGTCACTGCATATCATACTGTATTATATGGTTGTGTATGTGACGAATAAAATATGAATTTGAAAATTTGAAATGAATTTGAAATTTGAAGCAGCTCTAAGTAGTTTACTTTGTGTAGTTTTATTTCTTACATACTCAAAATGTATTCAAAACTACTAAAAGTGTCTAAGAACTATTGAAATGCTGTGTTGATTGTTTAAACGTCATGGCTCATGCAAAGTGATTATACCAACCCACCACCTGATCTTCTGTTGCTGCTACACTCCAGTACTGGAGGTGACGGTACTCTCACAAAACGAGAGTATTTACAGAAGATCAAAGTGAGTTTTACTTCCTGCAAAAACTGTGGTATATTTTTAAGGATTTTACCAACTGACTCATGAACCAACATAATATTGAGTAAATTACATAAACAGTTTTATACTATCAGCCAATCTAGAAGTCTGGAAACTCCTGAATGTGGAAAAGGCTGGATAGCACTTTCCTGCGATTGTGTTAAACTGACCTGTAATGTAGAAGCAGTATGAAAAGATGAATGCCATCGATTTCATTCAGAGGAAGTGCTTTAGACTTTACGGCTATACAAATTGCTGAATTCTCATAGATTTTTTTTTATTATCCTGGTTTTGAATTGTGAATTATAACATTTACAAATATTAAATCTTCATTCAACCCTATCAAATTTACCCTCTGAATCTGACCTGACTTATAATTTATGACACTTATGAGTTTCCATTCAGCGTCATGTAAATGCCCTGGACATCATCTCATCTTCATTTTTCAGTTTTCTGCCATTTTTTCAGTTGAACCTAATTAACTGAAGCCTCCGAGGACTCTGCAGAGAGCAGAGTAGGAAATGATGCACAGCGTTCACCTGCATGCGAGTCCCTCGGTGAGTATCTGTTACTGATCCTCTGTTAACAGAGGAAATTAAGACATCTGAGCCTCCAACCAGCCGGGCATCTGGCACAGGAGCGGAATCGAGGCACTGAGTAAACATTGTGTCTGGAATTTTTTTTTACACGGTCTAGACGTATACTTTGTGGCGTTTCACCAACTGATTATGGCTATAAAATCAACGGCTGAAGTGCATGCTTCACAGATGAGCTCAACTGATTGGATGTTTCGAGGGTCGTTTACAGCACGAGATTACTGACAGCTAATAGTAAAGCAGTTGGAGATGTTCACTGCTAGAGATTCTGTTTGTCTCACACTTGTCACACTCGTCACCTGTCTCGCCGCAGGAGTACACGCTGCTGACAGATTACACACAGAAGGGAGCGAAACATGTGGAACCAAGACTTCAGCAGTCAACATCTGCATATTTTCCTACTGCCTGCAAAGTCAAGAAAGACAGATAGTGAAGATTCAGGGAAAATTGACATTTTTCATGAACACACCTACTACATACCGTATGAAAGCTGAAGCAAACACTATGAGCAGAAGATGAACAGCGAAATTGTTTGGCCATGTTCACTACCCATTAACTGGGCTTTCATGATTGCCCTGCCAGCAAACACTTCCCGACTGCACAGTTGATAATATCATTACACTCTCTAGTAGTAAAGCAGAAATGCTTGTTTTCCTGTTTTTTTTCTGTAAGTTGTTTATTTAAAATCTGGCTGATTAAATGATTTTTAAAACAGTAAATCCCAAGCATGGGGGAAAAAATCATTACAGAGATACCTAGTTCCCCAAAGTGGATAATTCCTCCATCGGGCATATTTAAATTTATGGCATTTGGCAGACGCCGTTATCCGGAGTGGCTCACACTAAATGACATTACACATACTGGAGTTTTATCCTGGGCCTTATGGACTGTAGTCCAACACCTTGACCCCTGTCCACTGCCAGACACCTTCCTGGATTGTAATGCATCATGACTTAAAAGGGACAGTTTTACATTCAGACTAGGGCTGCACCTAACGATTATTTTAATAATCAATTAATCTGTCGATTATTTTTTTTGATTGACCGATGAATCGGATAAAAAACAAAAACCAAGAAAATCATTCATTTCCAACCCTTTATTCAAAAACAGAACTAAAATCTTTAGAAAGTGCACAAACATGTTGCTCC
>JAQMYJ010000017.1:8807918-8820793 GCA_030014305.1 Clarias laeviceps
TCTTCACTCGCGCTGATTTTTAAATGCGATCAGATACCACATACGCAACTTCTTCGCTGACAGTATAGAGTGAGAGAATTCGGGCTTCTGGAAGGGCGAAAGTGCAGATGCGCGCGTCAAAACGCAGGTCAAAATAACTTTTAAAAAAAAGTGAATAATCGTTTTTTTCGATTACACAATTTTTGTGATCATTGAGACCCGAAATTGAAATCGAAATTGAAATTCGATTAATTGCACAGCCCTACAATGCTGTGTAACGTTAATGTTCAATTATTTTTCACATGTACTCTACAGCACAATTCTTCCGCATATCCCATATAGGAAGCCAAAATACAGTCGCCTTGGAGTAGATAAAGGTTGTTCAAGGGCTCAACGTCTCTTGGGGAAACTTGGGGGTGCTTGATTGAATCCTCGACCTGCTGATCAATAAACCAAAGCCTTAACCGTTGGAGCCACCACTGTCCCAATAACTACGCGTGAACACGGGAACACTATTGTGTACGGATAACTGGAACTAGCCGTAAAGACACCCGAGAAAGAGAAAAGTTACATTTGTATATTCACCATGAATACCAACTCGATTTAACGTGGCGAGACTGCGGAGGATTTGGAACGCTTTTTTTTGGCACGGAATGAGGGTTGTGGAATTTGGCTCTGATTATTTACAGTGTATTGTATACATTATACCGCTTTGTCCTTTATTTAGGGTCGCGGGGGGCCTGGAGCCTATCCCAGGAGGCTTAGGGTACTTAATAACTTAAATGGCGGACCTAACGCGTTAGATTACTCGCCACATCAAAAAAGTAATCCAAGTACTCAAACACGTTACTTTGTACGCAGACAGACACAGGCAGGCGCACACAGGCGCACACAGGCGCACACAGGCGCACACAGGCGCACACAGGCGCACACAGGCGCACACAGACAGACAGAGACCTAGAGTCCTTTTATTTAACTAAATCTCCTGATTCTCTGAAGATGAAGAAAACC
Organism: Clarias laeviceps; assembly: GCA_030014305.1. NCBI lineage: Eukaryota > Metazoa > Chordata > Actinopteri > Siluriformes > Clariidae > Clarias > Clarias laeviceps. Next base: position 8,808,909 of record JAQMYJ010000017.1, read on the forward strand.
AGAGAATCTAAAAGGAAACCCTCTCTATAAATACTCCATCAATACCTACAAACACACGCAGGTCAGGACGCGACGCCGGAGCCACGAGGTGTCAATGCCACAGCGACGCTGGTGAGAAGATCATTTACAATAAAAACCCAACTGTACAGTGAGAGAGACAGTTAATTCTTTTTACAGTGTAATGGCCGCAGTAAATACAGACGACTGTTTAAAAAAACGTCAATTGAGGGGAATGAATCACGGAAAATCTTTTCTTTTTAAATGAGTGATAATAATATACCACCAGACTTGCTGTCAGATATTCTGCAACACTTTGGCAGCCTGAAACCTGCGCATATGATTAATGGTTAAAGCGTTCTGCAATTTAGACTTCGTGCTTCCTCCTCGGCGATGTGTCCTATTGCTCTATATATGGAAGCAGCTCAGATTGCCTCCAAACAAAAGTGCTGAAGCAAGACAAAGCTGTGTTGCTGCGTTTAAGCTACTATTTCACACTGTAGCTCCTGCTGTGTTCGGGAATTTGAGACTTTCTTTCTCCTTGGTGGAGAACACCCAGTGGAGTTACAGTAGAGACTAAATTCGGGACAGCGGGTATAAATGAAGCCACAAATCATTTGACATCACTATTTGTTTATACTAGAGTTAATTTTGTCAGCTATTTCCAATTTTAGTTTTAGTCCCGGGCAATGTTGAGTGTAACACTTTACAAAGTAATGCGTTAGAGTACTCGGATTACTTTTTTGATGTAACGAGTAATCTAACGCATCAGGTCCGCCATTTAAGTACTCGGTTATTTAGTCACTTTTTCAAAAATGGACAAATAGACAATTTATGTAATCCGTCATCCAGAGAACAGTCATTCCCAATCCGTTAGTGTGTGTGCGTGAAAGTCGTCCTACAAGCCCCGCCCCCGATACCGCCCCCTTCTGTTATACCCCTATCTCACCTATGTGGTTTGACTATGCGAGGACCGACGCTAATCACAGCGCCAAAACTCGCGGTCAATCATGATGAACCGTACTTACGGCCACCATGGAAACCGCGTAGGTGAGATAGGGGTATTAGTAGTTAACAGATTATGGGCCAAACTTCACTGAGTGATGATGGTAGAATAATTATAAAGGTCTTGACTAAAACAACATGCATGAGGAATCACAAAGAAGTTTTCATTTTCTGCAAAGGAAAAGTACTCGAACTAGTTATTTTTATCAAAAAGTAACGCTGTAATGTAAGTGATTACTTTTTAAAGACAGTAATTTTCTAATGTAATTAGTTACTCTAAAAAGTAACGTCCACCAACACTGGTCCCGGGATAAATGTCCCTGTTAGTTTTTATCATATTTAGTCAATCTTATCCTCTTTTTGTTTAGTCAAGTTTTAGTCGACTAAAAGTCTGGGCATTTTGGTCTAGTTTTAGTCAATGACAACGTAACATTTTAGCAATAAGATTATTATTATTATTATTATTATTATTATTAATTAACCCTACAATCATTTTTAGTCTACCCAAAACAATTTTTTACGGTTTTTGACAAAATAATTACCCTAACATGTAAAATTTAACTTTTAATCTGATTTTTTCAGCTAATAATATTTATTTTTAACCATCACAACAACTGCTGCATGCTGCAAAACAATAGGAGCAGTATGGACAATACAGTTTTTTAATGAATTCACACACTTGGACTGTTGTAGGGATAGCTCCATCATTTGCTAACCTATTAGCTTCATGTGTTTGGAAACGGTTATCTATAAAATAAAATAAAATAAATACATCACAACATAATTATGCTAGCATGTGGTAACATGATTACCACAAAGAGGCTGTAAAACTCGGTGAATATTATGGTATGTCTTGATGCGTCTCTGCAGGTTTGTGGTATTCCTCCCAGCAATTGTGTTCCCACACTGTTTCCCTCCGATATTACGACACATCTGCTTTTTTTCTCCGGTTCAAAATGGGCCCAAATATCGTCTCTTCTCTTTCGCCTGAGTAATACTGCTGTCATGACGAAGAGTTAAAGATGACCGAGCTTGTAAGATCCCGTCACTGCACGCGCAAACTAATCCTGATACGCCGCGACCCGGGAAACACTGCTGCTCGCACCATAATGAATGAACACCGTATCGCGGCGGATTGTGACAAAAATTATATGTTGACGAAAATAAAGAATTTTTTTTAAACCACATTTTAGTCTCGTCTTTTTTTGTCAACAATATTGTACGCTGATTTCTCACCGTCACTGTTTACTGATATCAGTGACGTCTCGTCATCGTCTCATCTTAGTCGCAGGAAAATTTCAGTCACGGAATATTTTTCGTCATTATTTTCGTTGACGAAATTAACACCTTTATACTGTCAGTTTGTGTGAACAAATACACACTACTCGATATTGTAGTCACGTAGCAAATGCATCTTTAGTATTATTAGGATGAAATTTCAATCTAGACACAGGTCTGTTAAGTAATATAACAATAAATACACTGCATGGGCAAAAAAATAAATGGTGCTGTCTAATTTTTGGCAGCGTTAATCCTGATTTATGTTTCTACGTCACGTCTACGAGGAGCCTATGCACACAGGCTACGCAACTGGCTGAGCATTTATACTTGTGGTACGACGTTCAACTCGATTTAAAAATGCAAGCGTAGAAGGAAAAGCCGGAAATACGTTGCTACTAGATGGACCAATCAGAGTTGCGGTCAGAGACCTACAGCACAGACGTGACGCAGAAGCATAAATCAAGCTTTGTGATCTGAGGTTGCTTCAATTGCTCAGGTCAATGTTCAGCAAGATTGTGTGGCATAAAAAAAAAATTAGAAAAAGCCAAAACTTGGTTAGGTTTTACTTTCTGTGATTCATGGAGGACTTTAAACTGAAAAAAAAAAAAAAAAGGCACAAAATGTTTCCCTCCGGATACAAAGAATCTTTACCAGCATGTCAGTTCGGGTTTACGTCCTTTTTTAAAAGGTGAAATATGTCACAATCTCAACAGATGTGTGCACACACAGTTCATGACAGACTGACAGGGGACATGATTTAAAAAAAAAAAAAAAAAAAAGGATTGACCACACCTGGTCTTGTCTCAGGGCAACACTGCCCTTTTCCTGGCCAGTGTTGGACTGAAATCCTCAGGAGTCTGTCATACTGTAGCTATCTTGTCTAAATATGTCAACATAAATTAATAGCTGCGGAGAATTGTTAACCCCTTTTTTGAAGGAGTTTAGGGCATCCGTTCGTTTTATATTTGCACAGCAGATGCACTTAAATTGTAAACTTGAAAACTGCTAGTCTAGTGATCAGTGTGCAGGATTTTATTTTAAAATAATCTGTAGGTAACAAGAGAACTTAGAAAGAAACGTATTAACAAACACACAAAAATATGGTACAGTTATGGTACAAAATCATGAGTTCTTGGCCATTTTGCTCGTACAGTGGAACCCTGGATTACGAGCATTATTTGTTCCGGGAACCGACTAGTATCCCAAAATTCATAATTGTAAACCAAATTTAGGTTTTCCCATAAGAAATAATGGAAACTCAAATTATTTGTTCGACAGCCCAAAAATATAAATACATGAAAATAATTAACACAAAATATTAAGTAAAAATAAAACAAATTAACCTGCACTTTACCTTTAAAAAAGTAAAAAGAAATCTTGACAGATAAATGTTTCCGTTTGTGCGCGCAGGCGCTGTGTGTGTGTGTGTGTGTGTGTGTGTGTGTGAGTGAGAATCTAAAGTAAGCTCCCCTCTCCCTACTCGTCTTACACAGTTACCCTTCATCCACCATTTTCACACACGCACGCACACAATGGAAACACTGTTGTATCGGAAAAATAAACAAGAAATCTCTCTAATGACACTTGTTTGAGCGAGTAAAAAGTAAAAATAAAACAAATTAACCTGCACTTTACCTTTGAAAAGAATCGCGACAGAGCAGTGTTTCTGTGTAGAGCAGAGAGCAAGAGGGTGTGTGTGTGTGTGTGTCTCTGTGAAGGCGAAAGTAGGATGGGTCAAAGTTTGATCAGTGTCCAATGACACACGCACGCACAGACAAAAAGCAGCCTAAGCCTTGAGCAGAGAGAGAAAATGGATTTTTAACCTCTCTAATGAGACTTGCTCTTGCTTTATTCATCACGCGCGCTGTTCACACACGCATACAGCAACAAAGGAAAATGTTTTACGTGCACACACGTGGTCACAGTGTTATTGTAAACAGTACACACGTGCACGGATGTTGATTATACCAGTAAGTGATTTTTTCGCAGCACAAGAGAGAGAAAAAATGTTGGTTCAGTTGTGATCTTGTGACGCTCGGCGTCAAAACAAGAAGCGCATGTGTGACACATGATACTCGGTACTCGTAAACCAAGACTTGTTCGTTTTCCAAATCAAAATTTATTAAAAATCTTTGCTCGTCTTGCGGAACACTCGCAAACCGTGTTACTCGCAATCCGAGGTTTCACTGTATGTCCAAATTTCAGTTTAGAAAGGAGGATTTCGGACGGAGAGGAAATGAATGGTCAAAGTATAAAGCATGAAAAACAAAGGAGCATAAAGGAGAATGAAAGTGAGAAAAAAAAGGAGAAGTTTGGGGAGATACAGGAATTTATAGAGGCCAGTTCAAGGCCAGCACACTAATTGGAAATTACCCTGCTATACTGTCAAGATGATAAAGCTTAAAGCATCTAATTGTGCTGGGAGAAGCGTCATGACACCAAAATCTCTCTTCTGATACCAATACGGTCATGAATGTTGATACTTTGCAATCCTTTCTCTCTGAGTTAAAGGTTTTCATAATTAAAAATATATTTTGTGAGATAGCATGGCTAGAAAACCACAGCTTAATAAGGTCAATTAAATACATCATAATCTAGAACGAAGTTAAAGGCCATGCAGGAACATAAGAGCTGCTCGATTAAGGCAAAACTCGGTCACATCACGATTATTGAATTTCTTCAACTTTAAATAAAACAACCTGGTGTTTGTTTTTTTTTGTTTTTTTTGCCAGTGGAGAAAGTGCACGGCCTTAAAGAAAAAGGATGTGATTGATTTCTAACATGAAGTGAGAACATCACTGAAAAAAAAGGAATAATCATTTAATCTCTATTAACTTTTTGCACAGCCCTACACGAGCGCGCATTAGTTTCAATTCTCTTTGAGCGGATTAGTCTCAGAACTCTCAAGAGAAGCAGTGCGTGTTGAGACAAAGTTGAGACCAACGCTGCTTTCACACTAGGCTACGACTGATTCATATCGTACCAGGGTACGAGTGCTGCTCCTTCTCACTCATGAGGTCACTCGTATTTACACACTCGAGTACAGCATGTGGAAGTATGCACCAAAGTTTTTTGCGAGAAAAAAGAAATAAAATAAAAAAAATACACACACAACAACAACGCATAAAAAAAAAAGAGAACAAGGAAGTCAACCTTCTCGCTGTGCCTAATATGGATATTTCAGAAAAAGTGTCAGCAGCAACCCTATCGTGTATCGCCATCCTACTCTATCGACAGCTATAGTGTTGTCGTTCGACGTAGCATGTTGAGCGCATCCAAAGATCCTGAATGAGACAGACACTTTGATACATTATGGTTGGGTTTAATATTTGATTTGAACCATGCCCGAGTATTCTGCGAAACATCAGAGAACGTACTGTAAGTGGACTGATCAGTACGGAACGTTCACATTACTTAAACTTAATGAAATTTGGGGTCAAGCATACATGGGTCCGAGAGAGCCATCATCACAAGAAAGCATCTCAAAATGCTCATACTGTACTGTTTTTCAAGCTCTTTCAGTATCAGTATGAGCATCCATCACTAGATGGGAGCATCACATGCAGGCAAAAGCCAAAACTGTAGATGTGCGTTCAATACTTTACTTTTTCCATTATAATGTTTCCATCCAGCTTTTATGCAAATCTTTTAAAGGTGACACGAAAAAAATTATTAAAAACCCATAAGATAGAAAACATTGCTAAAAATCATTGTTATGCGTGGCTCAGGTGAACATGTTTCATCATCAATAAAGATGAGATGCAAATAAAACTGACTGAAACAGCTATATGGAATAAATGGTGATATACAATAGTGCTGGAACATGTGACTTGTATATCTACTGTAGATGTATATGGTTAAAGGCACATACAGTACCCAAACATGGCCACAGAGGACGCTTGTGCGCTGTGTGAACTGACAGAGAGACGAACATCTGCCCCCCTGAGTTGAATCAAGTGTTTAATAAAGATGGATGGATGAATGGATGGATGGAACTGAAACTTTCCGTTATATTGCTGTCTCGCTGCTCTCGTCTTTCTGCACCCGGCCAAAACCAGATGTGTACTCTGGCTACTGTGGTCTTTTCCACTAAACGCTTTTATGCCATCTTCAGCAGGGCAACAGATTCATTTGCAGCCTTCGTCTAAGGTTATATTCCAAGTACAGCAATTGTCAGGAGCAGAGCTGCGAATCCTAGTGAAACTTTTAAGTTGATTCAATCAGATTTTTTTTTTCAATTCAATTTGATTCAATAGTACTATTAAAGTACAACAATACTTCATGACCATGAAGATGGACTTGGACTTGGCTGATTCGGGCAGCTGCTCTCTGATGGCTTGTGACTGCAGTCACCCAAAAAAAAAAAAGTTCAGGCCTGAAATTTCTACACAGTTTTGCACCCGAGTTTGCAGTAACAAAAGTGGACTTCATATGAACTTTAACACTTCTCCTGTTAGGATGGGTTCTCTTTTGAATTTGGTTCCTCTCAAGGTTTCTTCTTATAGTCATATCAGGCAGGTTTTCCTTGCCTCCGTCGCCCTCCGCTTGCTCATCAGAGACTATCTGATAATTATGATTTATACAAAATTTCCACACACTTTTCCAAACTAATTTCCATTTTTTTTGTTCTCTTCGATTCCGCTTTGCAACAAAGTCCATTGTTAAAAGCGTTTTGTATATACAACTGAGTTGAACTGAATATTGAATAGTTTGTCTGATTTATTTTAACTAGCTTTATTTCTTACAGATTTTAAAGTATTAAAAACTACTAAAAGTATCTAAAAACTGAACAAGGAAATGGTGTGTAACTTGAGTTATTAATTTTTTTTATTTAATAATTTTTAAATGCCATGTCTTATACAAAGTGATTAATTTTTTGTTATTGTTTTTTTGTTATTGTTACTTCCAAAACCAACTGGCTATAAACTTTGTATAAGTAGAAGAAGAAGAAGAAGAAGAACCAGTACTCTAACAAAAAAAAAAGGAAATGCAGAATATGGAAGCGGTTTGCATCTTCTGCAGAGACTGTGGTATATTTTTAAGGAATTTGGCACTTTTACAGACCTTATGAAAGTTTACCCAACTACTTCAAAACTTCGACTAAAAAGTGATTGAATAGAGCTGTGAGTCTTTGGTAGACCAATTAGATTTTTTTGGCCATTGTGATTTTTTCAATTTGATACATTTAAAAAAATTTAATAAATAAAAAAAATTGTCTGCAAAGAATATACTGTATTTCTTACAGGACTTAAAATACTTAAAACTACTACAACTATTTGATTAACAATGAAGTTAATGCTGTGTAACTCGTGTCACTGAGTCATACAGAGTGATGACCTTTCATCCTGCCACTTTTCTATTCCACACTCCAGTCCAGTAGGGGGCGGTATATGGCAACATAGTCATAAAAAGAAGAAACGATAATCTTGCAAAAACGGGAGTATTTTACAAGTACTCTGGGGGGAGAAAAAATGCAAGAGAATTGTTTTTACTGCAAAAGCTGTTTGTCAATCCTAGACATTTTAACGTTTGTAAGTTTATCTAAAAACGTGTAAATCTTTTATGAATCAAAAGCCCATCAGTTCATTGTACTGAATTGACTACTGAAAGAGCGATTAAATTCTATCATCCATTATAAAAGTGTTTCCACCTTTGTGTGGTCAAACTACAAATTACAGTGTCCTGCATCTTTAAACTAGCTGACCATCTCTTTTGTCTTTATTGACGACTTTTTTTTTTTTTTTTTTTTGCAGGCGCCTTAAACTGTTCATCCATTATAAATCGGTTCAATCAAGGTGGGAAAGAGGGGCTGGACGATGAGACTGAAGAGGGAAGTGTGACAGAGGGAAGTAGACAGCGGGGAAGATTGAGGAGAGAACAATTTTCAGTTTGTCACAGGGACTCTGCTACACTCTCTGCTGAAGACATAGATTAACACCGACCTTGCCTCTAAAGGACACAATAATAACAAAGTACTCGGCAGAAATTATAATGGATGCAAATTTCCTCAAAACGGATTTTTCTTTGCCGTCATAAAAATAGAAATATAAACTGGTCATTTCGAAGGGGTTTAATTTTGCAAATCGTACTTCCGTCATTTTACCACACTGCTTATTGTCGATGACTGAAAGGCACCTCCGCGTGATCCTGACAAGGGTTTCATCTCGTTATTATTCCGGACATGCACTACAACCGATCATGTCTTGAAAGATGTTTCCCTGTGGCCAACAACATTGACAGAGGAAGTATTACATTTGCCTTACGGTCAGGGATTGTATCATGTTATCCTATCTAGGACAACAAAAAAAAATCTGATGCTTATGTTCCCGTTCCCCTTGTGAGAGGAGAAAATAAACTGTTCTAATAATAACTCCGGGTCCATTTGGTTGCTTAAAGGGTGTTGCAGCACTTTAAAAAGCACTTTAATATGATGTTTGCTTTGCCGTTCGCAGGTGCAGGGTGCCAAGTCAGATTCCTTAAGCTAACGTCTCTGGTTTCGCTTGGCCCGTGAACAGAGGAGTCAAGAACGCAGATTAGAGAAAACGTATTGCTTATAGAAACGTGCGAGGAGATTTTGGACTAACAGGACTAAAAGGACAAACCTGTGCAGATTGATAAGCTTCCTGGCAAATACATTATCATGATCATTAAGATGATGACTGATGACCAGCTAGAAGGCCTTAATATGGACTGCAACAGCTTTTCATTCTCAAGACCGATCTGAAAGGGTTGAGCCACAACACAACAACACACTCCAGCTACCTGCTGGACTACAGCTCTCTAATGGCTGCCCAGTCTGATGAGTCATCTGTCTCAACCTAGAGTCCAAGCGATGCCTCACTTGTGACCAACTAATATTAACGTCTGTTCTGAAATGATAAAACGGCAATTTATAAATCAAAGCAACCAGATCATTAAAAGGCATCTACTGTACGGCACCAGACAAAAGTCTGGACACACCTTCTAATTCAATGTTTTGTGTTTAGTAATTTATTGTCTTCATTCTAGAACAATACTGGAGTCCTTACAACTATGAAACAACATATGACATTAGGTAATTAAGTAACAACAACAACAGTCAGTTGTTATTTTAAGACATAAAGGTCAGCTGTTCTGGAATAGTTTTTGCAAAAACAGTATAGTTAAGATGGGACAAGAAATTTATTTGGTTGTGAATCACGATTTGTGTATTACTCCAAGATATACATATTATTAAGAAGAAGAAGAAGAAGAAGAAAACTGTACAATAATTATTATCTTGTGTGGTAGGAATGAATTATTTGACAAGTTTGTTTAAAAAAAAATAATAATTATGGCAGAGGAAAGATAAACATGCTGCTTAGTTGAATGCTAAACGTTTGACGTTGTTGTAGGTTGTATGGTTGCATTTAAACTCTGCCCTTGGTTTTAAGTGAGAAAACGTTTAATGTTTTAAGGGCTACATTTAAATATTAATTCAACTTTTTTCCCCTAACAAAATCGGGGGGAAAAATAGTTTTCAAATTGGGATGTTTACAAAATCGTGATATACTAGAATCATATTATTAATCAAACCAGCACCTAGGCATCTTGATAATATCATACTGGGAGGTGACTGGTGATTCCCATCCCTACCAAGCATGACATGATGAAACTGGTTCTCATGAAGACCATCCCAGGAAAGAGTTACCAGCCTCAGGAATCACCAATTAACAAACAGCACCTCAGATTAGAGCCGTTATGAAGGATTTAAAGAGCATAAGTAGCAGATGCATCTAAATATCAACTGTTCAAAGGAGATTATTGTATATTTTGGACACCGTTTTACAATGTAGAAAGAAATAAAAATCAGGAAAGTGCATGGAATTAGAAGGCGTTTCCATACTTTTGACTGGTAGTGTATATGCTTTATCATAGGACGATATTATAGAATGATGTTTCCATGTAAAAACAACAACAAAAAAAACTGCATTATCTATAAACACGGGTCATCGATTTTACTAAAAATAACAAAAACAGCCCGAATGTAGTGCTGATGCAAGTAAGCATTACTTCAGGTAACATGCCATAATGCGTGTTTGCATTTCTTTCCTTTAAATAGCCTGTTTTATGGCGTCGGATTAAATGGACTGCGAAATGACACCAGTGGCAGAGCGGGTACGCCTTTCTGTAATGAGACTATGACATGTACGGAATGATGCACTCTGGGGGGGCCATTCATATAAACCTTTGACTAGCTGGACTATGGATGAGAACTGCTCTTACAGAAAATGAAATCAACACCTCCTGAGCATTCAGATTCGTAAAGTGAAGAGACATCACTTTCGAGAGCACCTGTATATATCAGTGTTCATGCCTGTTTTGCCTGTTTGAGTTCCTGTGTTGGGCATTACTGTCACCATTTCCTCTTTTTCCAACCCTCCTTGAAACGTTATCACGTGTAGCTTAAATTCCTATTGACAAATGTGGCATTCACAACCCTCATCACCCTTTCAGTTTTCTACATGGTTTTGTATTTTATTCCTGTACGGATTTCAGTCTTTAAGGTGCACATACAGCATCTGTCCGACTCCTTCCGTGCTCTGAGTGCATTCCTCACCGTGTGCTGTTTTGGATTTGAATAAAAGCGTTAATCAGATAAAAACATGTAAATGTAATGTAAATACATTCCTTAGCGCAATTCTGAGCATGCCTTCAGCTTAGAGAGATTTTTAAATGAGACCTTTAGCATCAGACCTTATGCTTATGCTCATGCCTGTGCCAGGAATCGGAGCAGAAGTTGTTTAAAGGACTCATTTAATTACTCGAGGCCATCTGGAACAATCATTACTCCGAGATCCACTGCCAATCAGGGTTAAGATCTGTGTGCGCAACACCTGATATCGACAGCAAACAGGTAAAAACATGATGAGCAAAAGGCTCCCCGGAAAAACAAGATGACTAACTTGATCCTGAAAAACCTGTCGTCTCTTAATGCGACTTCCTGTGAACTTTAATTTAAACTTGTATTAAACTTGTATTTTGTGAATACAAAAAACATGGTGTGAGATCAATTACTTTTGTGATCAGTAACTTCTGATTAAAACCGTCCAAGGAGGGCTCGTTCACACACTTGTTTCTGAATTTTATTTTTTTGATGACGATTTTGAATCCCAATAATTATGAAACGATTATCGAGTTTAAACGATTGTTGTGCCGCATTCCATTCCACAAGGATGGTTTCACACTGTGATATAATCATCCACCTACATTAATGGTGGTGCTCTCTCAACCTTTAATAAAAGCTCAAACTCACCTCTCAGCCAGGCTGGGGCATTTAGATAATGTTGGACACACCTTCTATGTATTTTACTGGAGATACTACAATACTGGAGATTTCAAAACTATGAAATAACACATATGTAATTAAGTAATTAAGTAACAAGAACAACAACAGTCAGTTGTTATTTTGAGACAGAAAGGTCAGCTAGAACAGTATCGTCAAGTGCATTTGCAAAAACCCATCAAGCACAATGATGAAACTGGCTCTCTAACCTCTGATGCAGAAGAGAAGTTCATTTAGAGTTACCAGCCTCAGAAATCACCAATTAACAAACAGCACCTCAGATTAGAGCCGTTATGAA
>JAQMYJ010000017.1:8834259-8849863 GCA_030014305.1 Clarias laeviceps
CTCTCTCTCACACACACACACACACACACACACACACACACACACACACACACACACACACACACACACACACACTTACAGTACAGCAGGCCCAAACAGCAGGAGCATTGAGTAAAGGTACACAATTTTCACACTTTTATTAACCCGATGGACCCGAACATTCTCTATGTAATATAAATGTGAGGGGACGGGTGTTTTCTGATATATACTCTTCACAGAAAATGAGCCAAGGCCAATGAGTCTGAGTTCGAAAAAAATAATTAATTGTATAATTTTTCTTTTGCTAAAAAATTAAAACGGGTCCCACAGACCTGAACACCACACCATAACTGATTCCTTTCGATGAGAACTGCTCATCAAACAGTCCTTATATCAGCCATAATCCCACGTCAACTGTGATTATGATAACAATTCTGATGAGTGATTTAATACTATTTATTTGCTGTAAAAAGGGGAAGTTAGTCCATCTGTGAACATTTTTCCTGCATTTTGCTCAACTCAGCAGCTCAGAGCAGACGATTTGGTCTTAATTTGCACCTTGACCTTACTCACCTTCTGGATTAAATTCCTCTTTCTGTCAGCCAATATGTCTTACTTTACTTCCCTATGAACATTTCGGGCCTAACCTTCCACTCTTTGTATGTTGATTTGACTGAGATAGTTAAGATATATGACATATAATTGGTTTGATTAACATATTTGTTCTAATTGAAGCCGAAGAAATTTTTCTACAATGGTAGAAAAGGTTTAAAAAGAATCTAACATGCTACTGTAGGTTTCTTGTTACATTCTTGTTCCAATTTACTCTATTCATTGTCCCAGTAAATTACTTAGTCTAAGAAGAACAAAAGTCCTCAGGCTTTTCTGACACAACACGTTAAGTCAGACGCTCACACAGATACCAATCGAATTCCTTCCATTTGATTGCTTTTCTGGGGAAAAGGACTGTTTGATTGTGGTGATATTGCAAAAAGCGATGCAATGCATAACCTTTTACCTTGACTTGAGTGTGTCCCAACATTTAAATGCTCTTTTGCATTTGTGGCCTTATGGTAATTATCTTTAAAAACTCATGCACATGTTTAAATTTAGTAAATGCAGTTAATCAGTATAAGTATATTGAAATAGTAATGGTTGTGTATATATGATTACTTCTGTTGTTCCCGTTCACCCACTTGTGATTTGCAAAATTATCATGAAAAAGGATTAACAATCAACAGTGAGATGCTTATTAAACAGCTGAAGCCTAAACTTTGGATTAAATGTAGAGGACTGCTATCCAAGGGAGACATTTTTTTTACATGACGATGCACGTCCACACACTTCTGCCCACACTGTCGACACTCTGCAAAAACTTAGTTTTGAGTTGTTAAAGCATCTTCCCTATAATCCTGGGCCCATATTCACAAAGCTTCTGAAGCCTAAAAGTTGCTCCTAATAATAAAATTTAAAATAAATTCTTAGAATTATGACATTTTCTTGGAATTTCACCTTAAATTTAGAACTAAGTCTTAGTAAAGATAAAAATGATTTACGAAACATCTTATACCTAAAAACAGCTCCTAAGGTAAAAATTGTTAAGAGTTAGAAGCTAAGATAGGAGCTCTCTGAGAGAATTCTATGGGCCCGATCTTGGTCCATCGTGCTTTCGCCTGTGTGGTCTCCTGAAAGCAGCACTACAAGGATGAAGATTCACTTTTGATGAAGAAGTGAAGCCAGCGTTGCATTCGTGTCTCATAGCTCAGCCAAAAGCATTTTTAATGAGGGAATACCAAAGTTTGTTGGCAGACAAAGTGTATTGAAAAGCAAGGAGATTATGTCTAGAATTATGTTTATGAAGATTAGTAATTCTAAAAGTTATTGAAAACTAGTTATACTGTATAACCAGAGTGAGGAAAAGTTTTGACTCCAAATTTTTGACATCACTAACCAAGGTGATTTGAGCATATATATGTTGACAGACAAAAAGTAAGTGCGATGTTTGAGAATCTATGTGATGGAGTTTTTATTATGCAACATTTCTACATTCTCATCTTATCGTAGAAAGAAAAAAGCAAATGAATCTATAGAAAAAAGTTTCCAAATAAGATGCTCAACTCAAACATATTTAGCTCTGTAGCAGAAATAGCGCTCCAGAGTCAACTAAAGTCAGTACGGATCGGGAACTGCACCTCCAGCATCACCACACTGAGCTGAGTACTGGGGCCCCCCAAGGCTGTATACTCAGTCCCTTGCTGTTCAAACTGCTGACTCACGACTGTATAACGACACACAGTTCGAATCACATCATCAAGTTTGCTGATGACACGACCGTGGTGGGTCTCATTAGCAAGAATGATGATTCAGCGTACAGAGAGGAAGTGCAGAGGCTAATGGACTGGTGTAAAGACAACAACTTGTCTCAGAATGTCGATAAGACAAAGGAGATGGTTGTTGACTTTAGGAGGACACGAAGCAACCATTCTCCGCTGAGCATCAACGGCTCCTCTGTAGAGATTGTCAACAGCACCAAATTCCTGGATGTCCACCTGGGGAAGAACCTCACCTCGTCCCTTAACACCAGCTCTCTGCACAACGTCTCTTCTTCCTGAGAAGGCTGAGGAAGGCCCAACTTCCACCATCGATCCTGACCACCTTCTATAGAGGGACCTTTGAGAGCATCCTGAGCGACTGCATCACTGTCTGGTTTGGGAATTGTGCCATCTCGGACCACTAGACCCTACAGCGGAGAATGAGGACAGCAGAGAAGATCATCGGAGTCTCTCTCCCCTCTATTGAAGACATCTACACCACATGCTGCATCCGCACAATCCGCACCCAGCATTGTGGATGATCGGACACACCCCTCTCACTCACGCCTTACCCTCCTGCCATCTGGAAAAAGGTACCGAAGCATTCGGGCACACAAGCCATCCGTCTCCCCAATACAAGGGAACTGGACTGATAAAACAAACACACACACACACACACACACACACACACACACACACACACAGATTATCACTCAGATTAACTCAACTACCTCAAAACATTAAGACTCGACTGGTCAAACGCACTGTCTACATTACCAAACTATTGTACACACCAGCCTGTAAATGCTCTTTTGCACAATATTCATTGCTTGATAATTTTTGCACTAACTATTTTAATCCTTGGTGCTACTTACAGAACGTTTACTGTTTACTGTTTACTGTTTCTCCTCCCACTACCTCAACTCATCACCTCAACACCATAGAGTATTGTAATGTCACTTTGTCGCTCTTGTTTGCACATTTGCACATGCACTTTATGATGTCTCTTCTGTATAAAAACGTAGATAGTTCCCAGCTATCTAGCTAATCAGGTCTCTAAGTTAGGTCGTTAGTTTTTTGTTAATTTATGTAATTGATGTATATTTTATTAGGCTTCCACCTTGGTCCTGGAGTAACGTTGTTTCGTTTCACTGTGTACTAACTGTATATAGTTGAAGTGACAATAAAGTCTATTTGACTTGACTTGACTTGACTTGACTTAAAATGTTCCATTTCCAGGCCTCTGATCATGTCTAAAAAACTACTGGATAGCTCTTCTTAACTGTTGTAACATAGCCAATGTAACTGTATAATGTATAAATAAGTAATATCACATGAGAAGAAGTGCTGTTGTACTGAATCTCAGCATAGCTGTAATGTGGTCTTGTTGGCAGTACTATGTAACCAAAAGGTGAAGAGAATAAACCGTGGATGTAGTGAACGGTTCTGAGAAATTTATACGGTTTACTTTATATTTCCACTTATTCCGTTTCAGAATATCATTTAACCTCCGGGGTTAAATCCAAAATAGTGTTAAATGGGCTATGTAGTGGGCTATGTAGAGTGCAAAACCCCTTATTCCACACACCAAGTAGTGTGCTTAATCAGGGGTTAGAGAGGGATTTGGGATTCAGGTTTGTGTTTGAAGCTGATTAGCTTTGTAGCTCATGTTAGCAGGGAACAAAACAACAGGGATGTTTCAGAGGTAATTCATTATACATCTGAGCAGTTTTTTAGGGTTAAAGGCCTTTTCCAAGGGCCCAACAGGGACAACTTGGTGGTCGTGGGACACCTTCCAAACTGTAGTCCGATGCCTTAAGCATTGAGCTACACCTGACCCCACCATTGCGCTCCCCTCTGTATGACATAGAAACAATTACCAAGGAGACAATTACTATGTTTAAGATGACAATGAGATGAGATGAGATGTATTTTCTTGCTGAAAGTCACTCCTGTGACTGCGTTTTGAATGTGGGTTTTGGCAGGCAGCTGCTCCTCCCCCCACAGTGCTGCAGAACGTACCAGCCTACTTTGACCCATGCTGATGACTGACAATTAACGTAATTAGCAAGTATTAAATCACCTGTGATGCGGAGTAATACATATAGCTAAACATCCCAGTGCTGTTATGCTCTATATCAGCACCTGTGGAATGCCTCTTGTCCAATGTTGTATAATGTGCATTACTACATAATACAGCTATAATACAGAGTTATCAGGCAATCGGATTTCTCAAGAGGAGATATCGCCGTCTCTCCATGACCAGTGTGCTCTATACACAGGGGCCCAAAAAACAGTACACACACTTCACCAGCCCTTTTTTAAAACTCGTCTTGAATTCTGGCAGCATTATGTAGTATTCTGTTTCCTCTAAAGATAAAGTCAGTAGTCGCACCATCGTTGATGCTAGGGATCATGTGACCGTCAGAAGACAGGCATGCATTGTTCATTTTGAAGTGTGTGTATATATTTTTTTCACCTCTGTATAATTTAAGTATTTGAGATGTGCAGATCGGTACGATACCTCTGTTGTTCAAACAGTGCAAATGCATTATACAGTAGTATAATTATTATGCGTGCAGCCTGATGCACATCATTTTGACCAAATTAAAAAGAAAAATCTTTTAAGAGGCATAACAGATCGAACCTAAGGCAGTGATGGTCATCTGTGAGCCACACAAAAGGAAGAGGATAGTTGGTGTGTTACTCCGCCCCCTAAGGGTGTGTAAACAGCAGTTCAAAAAGATGCAGCCGACTGACTTCACATGCCTGGCTCGATAAGGTAAAGGGCTGTTCTTATTAGAGGGAAAATCAGGATGAACAAACACAAGCACAAATGGCCAATTTAAACTAAAGAATAGCCAGCAAGTCCAGGGTGAGGACACACAGTGGGGCAGGAAGAGGATAGACGGCTCAGGACTTATGCACATTTGTTGCTCACAAAGATTTGAAAAGATGTGTTCCCTTTACTCAGAAGATCTCAGGAGTCTGCCGTGAGAGATATGATTATGACTTAGATGGATGAGTCTGAATTGTATGTTTATCAAAGAATCTATCAGATAATATCATGTATCTAGTGGGAGTTTGTATGTTTACTGAATAAAACTGTGTTTAAAGTAGCAAGAGGAAGTCTGTGTAAGGAAGGAGGAGGGGATTGATTGAGAGAGAGAGAGAGAGAGAGAAAGAGAGAGAGAGAGCAGAGAAGGAAGTCCGATCACAATGCTTCTGCACCTTCTCACTCAAACTCATTCTCACTCTCTCTCTCTCTGAGAGCTGGGGGAAGAGTGAGTCTATGACTGTAGAATTTTGCTTTTGCCTTTGTGCATCCAGCGAGAATGAGGAGCCTGATCAAAGAAGCTATTGCAGACTTTTTCTTCGAGTATGAGACCCCTCGGCAGGTGCTGGTGAGAAACCCGAAAGTGGGGATCGCCTGCAGGATCCTCCAGCTGGGGGTACTGGCTTACATTATTGGGTAAGAGCTGAGAGGTTTTTTTTTTTTTTTTAAATCCTGTGAAATTCCTTTTAAGGAGCGAAGGTAGCGAAAATAAATGTCTAAATAGTGTAATTGAGTAACTCTGCATGTTTCTGCCTGTTTTGGAGCTGATATGCATCAAGAATGTATCATGACAAATGAAGGGTAGTGAAATTACTTAGTTATGTAAAACATCCTACAGTAGAAGGGAAAGAAAATAAGTCCCACGATACGGACTGTTAATAATGATTTGCTTTTCCAGTGCTTTCTGTCTCTCGAAACATTCTGCACATGGGATTCTTCGGATTCCATGGAAAGAGCAAATGATAAACAATGACATCAGGGATGAGTTGCTGCTTGAAGGTGGTATAGACAGTTGTGTGAGAGCTTAGGCATGCTTTGTACGCAGTGAAAAGTTAAGGGTCCTAATTCCTGAAAACGCAAAAAACATAGCGTGACATGGAGACAGAAGGAAAACGGATGGAAATTATGTGACGAATGGGATATAAGAACATTCCATAAGAGATCAGTTGAAATTAAGTGTGTGTATTTACTTTTGCAAAAAGCAAACAGTGCCTGCACTCTACATACACTAATATGAGCAGAAAATATTACTGTATATAAACAATGAATTAATTAAATAAATATATTTTTTTACTCATTGTTTGTCTATGTTGTAAATCATAAAACAATTTGTGGTCAAACGTTTTGGCCATGCAGATCCTGTTTGGTGAAGAAGGCAGACTGCATAGATGGAACATCACCAGATAGCCGCAGGGGTTGATCAGCCATACATTCAGGCTGTTTTGTGGCTGGACTTGTACTGAAATTGTACTTGATTTTTTTTTGGTCCTGCTAAATATATTCTTAATCACAGTTTGTATTAAAAAAAAAAAAAAAGTTGACTAGTTTTGGTCTTTGACTTGCAAATGGTGGTGTCCACTCCAGACCACAGAGCTATAGTGCATATAAAAGCAGGGACCGCAATCCAGATACAAAGCATCTCCACGTTTGTTACATATTACAGGAAGAGGCCCAGTATTATCATTCTATCCAGGGCAAAACATATTAAAAAAATTATTTTAAAATCTTTATATTTATTTTCATTAATAGCTACCCGTATAAGCACTCCTTAGACAAGTGTGTGTTAGTGTTGAGAATTCAGAGTGCATGCTGATGCATGTCTACTCAGTTACAAGGAAACAGCGCATTACTTTCTGTAGTCATTTACTGTAGGTATTACAGTACCTGCAGGCGTGTGCTTTATGGGAAATTGTCGTAACGCGCAAGGTTTATGCGCAAGCACTTTATACTGTATTTATTTGCCTACATGTATTTCTATCTAAACGGGTGCACATTTGTTCCTACGTGCATGCATTCTGGATTTTCAAGAGGACATGTTGCTTTTATGGTCATCTGTACCATCTCCAGCTTCAGGAGCTGATGAAGTTGAAATGTCTATACTGTCTTTGCATTCAAATTGTCCATAGGCCGAATAATATCGGCTCGGAAGGAGTGCTATAGTGGTACCTTAGGTAAAATCCATTTTGTGGAAATATACAGTAAAGCAGTGGGGAGAGCGATTGAAAAGAAAAAAACAGAATCCATGTCGTACATTTACACTTTCATCTCTGGAATTATATAAAATGTATACACACCTCAGAAAAAGAAAAATAGTATGATGGATATTATATTATATTATATTATATTATATTATATTATATTATATAATATACAATACATACTGTAATAAATTTATTGTGCATATATACTGTATATAGTGTTGGCCAAAACATGTCTATGAGGATTAGAGCAACTTCTTGCAGAATATACACAGTATATATACTGCATATATATAATACAGTATACGTATACTGTGTGTATGTCCTGCAATAAGTGGCTCTAATCCACATAGACATGTTTCATTTAAGTAAATGAACTATTTACAGAATGCTCTGAGTTTAACAGAGCAGCTGTTGATTTTTCCTTTAATTTGACACCCACCTGTATATCTATAACTCATATGGATTTCATACTTTCCAAATACCTACAAATCTCCTCTTTCAATTTGCAGCATGTTATAGTATTCATAACTGCAGCCTTATGAAACACTACATGTTATAACAGATGCCAACCCTGATTAAAAACTAATTTCTTCATGATATACTTCTTACAAAGTAGAGCATTGTTTCATGTTGTCATGAATGTAACCATACAGTAACCATTGTATATGGCAGTATTTCACAGATAGAGTAGAGTAGAGTATGTGTGATCAGCCTTGCCTGAAAAAATTAAATGTATCCAGGGATATGACTGGAATTTTTTTTTTTTTTTACAAAAAAACATAATGACCAGGATTATTTGCAAAAGTGGGTGTAACAGTCAAAAAGAAGAGAAGTTGCTGTCTTGTGAGGTACCGTTCATGTACAAACACCACATTTGCTGCTATCTTAACCAACCGTTCAGGAAGGCAATGATCTGTTTAAAGAGTGTGAAGCGTACTGATATAGAGGCAGACAGAGTGAGAGGTACAATAGCAGAAAAACAAGCGCTTGAACTGATGTGACATAAAAAAAATGCCTATGCCGACCTGTAAGTTTAAAGAAATTAAACAATTAAATCATAAGAAAGGAAACATGTATTGAACCCTGGATTATTTATCACGTAGTTACACTGGTAGATATGGACAAAAGTTTTTGACTAAACCTGCAGTGACATTATATCCAAATACCTACACTTCAAGTCCAACTTCAAGTTGGTCCCTATTTTGCAGCTATAACAGCTTCCACTCTTCTTGGAAGGCTGTCCACAAGATTTTTAAGTGTTTCTGTAGGAATTCGCACCCATTCATTCTGTAGAGCATTTACTGTATGAGGTCAGGCACTGATGCTGGACGAGAAGGACTGGCTCACAATCTCCGTTCCAGGTCATACCAAAGGTGCTCAATAGGATTGAGGTCAGGGCTCTGTGCTGGGGCCAGTCAAGTTCTTCCACACTGAACTCATCAAACCATGTCTTTTGTCCTTGTTATGTGCACTGGGGCTCAGTCATGTTGGAATAGAAAAGGACCTTAACCAAACTGTTGCCACAAAGTTGGAAGCATAGCCTTGTCCAAGATGTCTTGGTATGCTGAAGCATTGAGATTGCCCTTCACTGGGGATAAGGGGCCTGAAAACACCTCAATTCAAAAATGAGCACTCATTGTCTCAAACACTGCTTTATTCTGTATACATCGAACATGCAAACTCCATGCACATAAACCCTGAGGTGGGAATCGAACCCGAAGGTGCAAGACGACAGTGCTAACCACTACACCATCTTGCCACTTCCAATAGATAACAGGTTTAGCTAATACTTAAGAGATACATCATGAAGTCTCAAAAAAAACTGAGCCTATTTTGGAAACAGTGTCGTAATTCATCTGACGCCTCATAGCATTTACTGTAATACTTAACACACACACACACACACACACACACAGACTAACACACAGACACACACACTGCAGCAGAAATCCTGCAGGCTTAAATTCCAAAACTATACATGCACCCTGGGATCTGACCTGTGATGTGATTACATTGTTTGACACATCCTTTACTACAACCCCCGTCATTTTTTAAACTGCATGCTACTCCTGACTTAATAACAAATGTCAACCAAAACATTTCTCTGAAACTTCAGTGACAAGAACTGGACTAAAAATGAGAACAAGAATTTAACAACTTCCTTCAGGAAGCCTGGAGAACTATTCCTCTAGACTACATTAAAAATACAAGTATGAAGAAATGAAGGGTGAAATGAAACTCAAGACGTTTGCACAGTACTGTATATAAAATCCCTTGCTAACCCAAGGCCTTGTATGGCTGATGTTCGACAGAAACAGATGTGACAAAAAATGTTTTTATTGATATGCAGACTCCTTTGGGAAGGAGTCTCTAGTGTCAGAGCTTTAACTTTGAGATATAGTTTTGACATTAGGTTTGAAGATGTGTGAAGCTGAATTGCTTTTCTTAGTGATTCAACAGAAGGAAATTGTAAAAAAAAAAAAAAAAAGGTTTGATAAAGTTATGTTCAGCCTTTATTCATCACATATACATTTCTGTATAGAGAAATTCTTTATTCTTCACATAATTAATCTTTTGTTAGTAGGCTGGGGTTAGAGCACAGGGTCAACCATTATACCATGCACCTCTGGACCTGACAGGGTTAAGGGCCTTGATCAAGGGCCCAACAGCAGGGGGGGGAGGGGGGGTCTGATTAACATCAGGTCACAACACTCCACCCAGTCATTGATTATTTTCCACTGCCAACATTGTGTTTTACTTGTGTTTTTATAATTAAAAACCTGTTTTGTTATCATCTTTAACTTTGAATGTAAGCCACCAAAAAACAGAGCACATGCCAGTTGTAGCAAGTGTTAAGATCAAATAAAACATGCGTAACAGAGTATCTATCACAATACAATACCTCTTGCGTCATTTGAGAAAAAAAAAACTTACTATACTGTATCTCACATTGCTCTCAAACTGTCCATACTGTTCAAACAGTAATTTTATGAGTTGACTTGATAGGCATGGAGATACTGCAGATACCTTCTATGGGGAATTTCCTCTATAAAGTAATAAAGCAAGAGAGGCTTGTACAGAGAAGTTCATAACAGTTTGTAAAATGTATTTTAGATTTAAAGTAAATGTCCGTGGTGTTATTAGAATTTGCATCGTTATCATTTCTTATGACTCATTAACACACAGTCAAACAAAAAAAAAAGTTCAAGCAAATCATCTTCGCTTGCTCAAAGTTGCACAAATTTCTCAGCAGTATTGCGTAATGGTTAGACCGTTACAGACCTGTTCAGATAACAGAAACCGTTTAAGATAACAAACATGCTTGTATTTTATTCTAATACATTCTGATCAAAGATTTTGAGAAAATCTATTGCCAGTATAATACAAATTATATGACACAATAATTGGACATAATTTTTATTTATTTATTTTTTCATCAAAAGCATCCTTGCTACACACTGCCATTATATATACTATATATCTTATGTAATGTTACAGTTCCCAGTGTCAATTAGGGTTCATTATTGACAATTAGACATGTAGACTTTACCAAACAAGGTTGAATCTGTGCAAACATGACTGCTACGATACTTTCTCTTCTAGACATTGAAAAAACAAAGATAGGGTGGAGAACACTTGACATGATGTGCTTGACAAAATCAATATTGACTTTTCCAGGTCCTGGATCAAATGTAAACTTTCACTACGTGATAAACATAAAATAAATACAAAAAGCAGTCCAAACTCGAGCTGAAGCAATGATTTCCATTGATTACCAGGGCATGATGGGTGCATGAGTTCCAACACTGGAGGTGTTAGCACTGGAACTTGGTACTGGATGTGGTTCTGACGTACAATACCGGTCAAAACTTTGGACACATCTACCTATTCAAGGGTTTTTCTTTATTTTTTAGTATTTCTATATTGTAGAACAATGCTGAATATCTGGTCATATGGGTTGTTCCTGGTATTCAGTCCCATACAAATTGCTGAATTGTGTAGCTGCAGACTAGTCAGCATGCCCTTGGTGACCTCTGACAGTTTCTAAAATGGACAGCTGAGCATCAAACTGGATCATGAAACAATGTAAAAAAAGTTGATCTGGTATGATTATTCACATTTTCTTTGACATCATGTGATTGGCTGTGGGTTGTGCATGCTTAACTGAGGTAAGAGATGGCACCAGGATGCACAATGTGAAGAAGGCTTGCTGGCGGAGGCAGTGCCATGCTCTGGTCAATGTTCTACTGGGAAACCTTGGGAATCCTGGCATTCATGTCAATGTTATCATTAACATGTAGCACTTGCCTAAATATTAATGAAGATCAAGTACTATTCATGGCAACAGCATTCTCTAACAGCAGCGATGTCTTTCAGCAGGATAATGCGCCCTACCACACTGCAAAAAATTGTTCAGGAAGCGATTGAGAAATGTGATAAAGATTTGAAGGTGTTCGTTTGGCCTTCAAATTCCAGAGATCTCTATCTGACCTAGCATCTGTGGAATGTCCTGGACTAAGAAGTCTG
The DNA here is from genome assembly GCA_030014305.1 of Clarias laeviceps. NCBI lineage: Eukaryota > Metazoa > Chordata > Actinopteri > Siluriformes > Clariidae > Clarias > Clarias laeviceps. The sequence continues at coordinate 8,846,115 of JAQMYJ010000017.1, forward strand.
ATCCATGAACGTCCCACCTCACAACAGTTTACAGAATCTGCTGATAACATCTTGGGGCCAGAAACCACGGCACACCTTTTGAGGCCTTGTAGAATCATGCCTCAACAGGTCAGGGTAATTTGGGGACACAATGTTATGGCTGATTGGTGTTCATTGTTTTGACCCAGAAATGTCAAACATATGGCGTATAGGCCAGGACTGGCTTCATAAAGGTTCTCATTGGTTGGTGGATTGTAAATGATATGCGTCAAAAGAGAACAATAAATTAAGGACCATAAACTCAGCTACTGAGAAAATGTGGTTGTTGTTGTTGCCATTCTTAGTCTTTTATGTCGAGGAGTTGCCACAGCGGTCCGTCCGATCTGCACACAGCTTGGCAGAGGTTTTATGCCAGATACCCTTCCTGCCGCAACCCTCCCATTTTATCCAGGCTTGGGATAGTATTTTGAATGATTTTTTGCACTTGTGTGCTCTTGTGTGCATTGGAGTTGAATGCTTAGAAGTTAAGACATTTCTTGATGTTTTTGATGCATAACTGGATAATAAGGAGTTATCAAATTACCCTAAAATCATGCATCAGAACATCAGCTCCTGGTTCAGCATAAGCTTACTTTTGACAATGTGAATTGTTTCTATTGTACGATCAGGATCATTTTTACTCGACTGCCTCCCGGCTTTAATCAGTTTGACAGTTAGATGTATCGTTTTGGGAACTTACCACTTTGCTCACCGGTCTCGAAACATAGTACAATACTGTGTTTCACCCAGAGCCTAAATCTACTCTCTGTCTTATCTGTATGAGGAATGCAAACATTACCTTTCATGGAATCCCTGTTCATTTATCTGCAGAATGTAACAGCAGTCCATGCGTTACAGTACATACAGATATACTGTAAGCAGGACATAGCGTATAGGTTTGAGGTGTAAAAATAACAGAGGCTTCTGTAATATCTCTGCTGTGTTAATATACAATACAATGGAAGGCCAAATTTCACAAAGCTCCAGGTGAAGAAGGTCAAGAACCCAAGAAGTTAATACATTTAACTGAAAGAAGTATTCCCCCGGGCGGCACGGTGTTGTAGTGGTTAGCACTGTCACCTTGCACCTCCAGGGTCCGGGTTCGATTCCAGGCCAGGCTTGATTCCCATCTCTGTGTGCATGGAGTTTGCATGTTCTCCCTGTGCTTGGTGGGTTTCCTCCCACAGTCCAAAGATATGCAGGTTAGGCTAATTGGCATTCCCAAATTGCCCGTAGCGTTTTAATGTGTGTGTGGGGATCTGTATGTGTGCACTGCGATTGATTGACACCCTGTCCATGGTGTACCCTGCCTCGTGCCCTAAATCTCCTGGGATATCTCCGACCCTGAATACAGGATAAAGTTTAAAGAAGATGAGTGAGTAAGTGAGTGAGAGTATTCCCCAACTCCTGAGAGCTTTCTGGAAATTTAATTTAATTTACAAATCAAGAAGGACCAGTCATGGTATTGTGAAGGAAGGAGATCTAAATATGCAAAAAAGTTTATGCATATTCTAATTAAAGAAGTTCTGTTAAAACATATACAGTATATGCAGATCTGTACAATATATCATTTAAAGCAAAATACAGGTTCAGCCCAAAATACCAACAAAAATAGGTTACATTAAATTCCTTTGTAGTAGAGTTGTAGCCAAATACAAATGCATTAACTGAGTAAATGGTTCTAAATAAAGATGTGAATAGACAGCACACTATATTGGCTGTTGTTGATTTCTCCTGGCCTTGATCTTCTATGCACAAAGCATGACTGCTTATTGTGGATTGAGTGCAGTGAAACCAATGTCTGTTGGTTTCATCAATGGCAGGGAAGTTCATTCTTCGATTCATTCCTCTGTTTGCATTGTTTGGTGGCAATTTGGGAACTCTGTGCCAATTTGCGTGGCACGTTTGTAAACATGATTTCAGTTTTTCTTTTTTTTTTAACTCCATAATCCCATATTCTTCATACAATCTGCCTGCCCAGGTTCAATTCCCCTCCAATGCCCAAACTTCAGCCACTGGATGCGATGCCGGTCCCAAACCAATACAAAATGGAGAGTTGCGTCAGGAAAGGCATCCGGCGTAAAACCTGTGCCAAGTTGTTGTGTATGTAGATTGGATGGTCCGCTGTGGTGACCCCTCAGTGGAAGCAGCCAAAAGACCAACAACAACTCCATACAATCGACACAGATTTTAATATGCACCCACCACCATATTTCTAATATGCAACTTCACCTAGCGTTTAAGTGATCTCACTTAAACAGTTTGTAACTGAATTACAATCTTTTCTAAAATCTCCTTAGTTGTTCTCTTTACTTGATGCAAGCCAAGAATATGACCCATCTAAAGTTTGGGCCGGTCAGTGTGTTAGAGATATTTTAGGCTGGTCAGTGTGTTAGAGATAAGATAAATGTAATTTCGATATAAACAGTGCACTTCTGATGATGCTCCCATGCAAACATAAATACATAGCGCAGATCTTTGATACGAGCAAATGTCAAAGATCTATTACAGTAACAGACTGAAGATTGCAGTGAAGTCTGGAACAGACACAGAGAACAAATGGCTCTTGTAAACACAAAAGCCCTAAAACATTTACATTAACATTTAGGCATTTGGCAGACGCTCTTATCCAGAGCGACTTACAATAAAAAAAAGTGCTTTGACCCTGACCACTCCTACACACCACAATATAATACTACCACAACCATGCTTCAATGTAAGGATGGTTCTCTCAACATGCATTCTTAACAGGATGTCATGTATCAAACTACTATTTCATAAAACTCAGCTTTATGGGGTGCTGTGAACAGCTTATCCCAGCTTAGCTGTGGATCTTTCCAGCTTCTTAATTGTTCCTTTTTGCTCTTACTCCAGTAAACAACCTTTACTAAATAGTCTATTCTGGAGAGGTCTTGGTTGTGCCATATTAGTTTTCTTTTTAATGATAGAATTATCAGCACTTTGCAGGACGTTCAACATTTTTTTGTTTTTTGTCCAAACCCTGAAAGCCAAATCCTGTTTCAAAAGCTTTGCTTTTAAATTTGTTTGATCTTAATAATGCTGTTTGTTTAGGTTTGTTATCCAACCAGTTAAGGGCCCTCTTAAGTACATGTGTATTTATGTACAACAGTACATACAGTTTTATGTCATTAAAGTGACGCTTAGATGGACTAAATTTAACTAATCATGTGGTTTCTGTTCGCTACTAATTTTCGGATTAACATGCATTGATTTAATGTGCATGCATTGATTTAATTGGAATACTGTTGTGATGAAACTAATGGCCACGTTATGTGTGTATGTATTGTTAAGTCTTTTGTACATAAAGACCTTTGTAGTTGAAGTTATTCTTTTGCTCTCTATCTAAAGTAACAAATAAAGCATTCTGTTGTACTGTGCACCTGTTCAATTTAATGATATTAAAGTGAAAGCCTATTATGTTGTTTGTAGATGGGTATTCATCTATGAGAAAGGCTACCAGTCGGAAGACACAGCTATAAGCTCAGTTTTCACTAAGATGAAAGGACTAGCATACACACAAAATAATGGATCGGATACGATTTGGGATGTAGCTGATTACGTGTTCCCTGATCAGGTGAGTGGTAATGATTTAAAGAACTTTCGTTCCAAGGGAAAATTTCCCTGAACAACAGCATAATACAGGGTGGGCCATTTATATGGATACACCTTAATAAAATGGGAATGGTTGGTGATATTAACTTCCTGTTTGT
>JAQMYJ010000017.1:8851566-8864908 GCA_030014305.1 Clarias laeviceps
TCTTTACCTGCTCAAAGTCTAAGAAAAGCTTTATCACCACATTATTGCAACTCTATTGCTGGTCTCCCTTTGTTTGCAGTATATTCCTTAAGGAGCATTCAGAATATTGCTGCTTGTCTGATCTATAACTTCCTAAAGTGATCACAACCATTATGAGGTTACTCTAAGGTGATCTGTTGGAGTAAAATGGTGGTGTGGTTCAAGGCAACCATCCCTGAAGAACATTGCCAAAAGCATTACTCTTCAGTTTAATTCAATTTAGTTTTGTTTAAATTATGGAAATTAGTTCAAAAAGTGTGAGGAAATTTTTTATAAATTATAATTTTCAGATTGTCCCTGATAATGGCAGTGGTGGAAAAATAACCCTGAGATGGCTATAGAAAGAAACCTTGAGAGGAACCAGTCTCATCCTCATTTAGGTGATATCAGATAGCAGGGATTGATTTGTGGACATACTGTGTGTTAGGAGACTGGAAGTTCAGTCTAACTGGAAAGGAATTTAAGTTAATATGGAGGTTCAGATACAAAAAAACGTTCTGTGGGAATTTCAGTCCTGAATGGTGAAGCAACTGCAGTCACAAACCATCAGAGAACAGCTGTCTGCTCCAGCCAAGTCCAAGAGCATCTTCATGGTCAAGTGGAAATATCCCCAGACACCACACACATCCTCAGCAGCAAGTCAGTGGCCAATGAGCGCATTGTGTAAGCAGGGACTCTGACAAGACTAGCTATGACAGCAGGGCTAAAAGGGAGAGCCAGAAATAAACACAGACATGAGTGCACCCTAGGAAGTAAAACACGCAGTCAGTCCACTGTTAACAAACCTGAGTAATCATTGAGAGAGGGGAAGACAGCATCCTACGGTAACATACCAGTTGATCATAATACTCTATGTCCATGAGTTCTAAACCAAATCTATTCACAAAATACTTAGCTAAATAAATAGGTTTTCAGTCTAGACTTAATCATTGAGACTGTGTCTGGGTCCCGGACATTATTTAAACGGCTTTTCCATAACTTTGGGGCTTTGTAAGAGAAAGCTCTGCCCCCTGGTGTAGTTTATATAATACGAGGTACCAAAAAGCAGCCTGCATCGTTTGATTGAAGTAGGTTTAGGTTTACTCATGTACTGTGGAGTGAGACCATTTACTGCTTTATAGGTCAATAGTAGTATTTTAAAATCAATGCAAACCTTCACTGAGAGCCAATGCAGTGTGGATAAGATAGGGGTGATGGGTTCATATCTTCATGTTCTAGTGCTAACTGGAGCTTGTTTATACACCTAGCTGAAAATCCAGACAGTAAGGCGTTACAATAATCCAACCTAGAGGTGATAAAAGCACTAAGATAACACATTTGTTATATATGCCAAGATAACATATTTGTTATCTTGGCATATATAACATATAACATATTTGTTATCTTGGCAATATTTCTGAAATAAAAGAATGCTATCATATTGTCTTCAAATGAAAGATTGGAATCAATGATCACACCACAGACTTTTCCCACTTCACATGATGAAACAGAAAGACCATCCAGACGTACTGTGTGATCAGAAAGCTTACTTCTACTTGTACGTGGCCCTAGTACCAGTACTACGTAGGTCCTAGTACCAGTACCTGTCTTGTCAAACTATACTGTATTTATAATGGATATTAACTCAGGTATTGAAACTGTACTGTTGTTACGAACTAGGGCACTCAGGCACTATAAACCCAATACTACACTCTAAGCTGCCTTTTAAAAGAACATTACATAGAACAACATACCTGACCCAACATAATACACTTCCATGATACTATTGCAACTGGTACAATGTTAATATGTACTGTAAGCTCAAATCTATAAACTAATATTGAAAATATATATATATATATGTTTATATTTCTTTTTCTATTAAAAGGGTGGCTCATCTTTTGTCGTGATGACGAATTTTATTAGGACTGTGGGTCAGTCACAGGGCAATTGCCCAGAGGTATGAAAATCTCTCTCTCTTTCTTCTTCATAAGCATTCTGTCTGCTTTACCCTCTGCTGTCTCAATGATCTCCTTCTTATTTGCCTACCTTTCCATCTCCACCATTATTTGCCCTTCTTGCACACATCTTTCTCTAATAGACCAAATACTATTTATACAGTGCTTTTCAAAAGTATTCAACCCTTGCATTTTATTTCCACACTTTTTAAAGTGTTACAAACTATACTACCATTATCTCGTAATATAGTTCACGGAATTATTTCCAAATACAAACTACAAATGCATAAGCAATTAGACCATTTCACATCCTGACCAGTTCACTGAATGTTGGTCACCTTGTTGGTCCTTTAAACAGAGTTGCATTTGTAGTATATTGTATTTTTCCATTGAAAAACGTAGTTAAAGTTTGTCAGCAGAATATATATATATATATATATATATTTTTTTTTTAATGACAGTTCCTTTGTTTAGTTTAGGTATGTTCGTTAACAATCTTCTAGAGACAGCTGTATTTATACTGAGAACATGTGACACTTTAATTGCACACTTATCAACATCATTCAGTGAATTAAGCCACTTCTGATGTCAACTGGTTGCCTTAGACTTTGTAGGTTTCACAGTTAACCACACAAATACACACGCACGCCTGATAATACATATTGTTTATCTAAAGATATTCTAGCAATATTCATGAGTCACACCTCTCTTGTTTATCAATAGTGAATACAGTACAGATGTTCTAAGCTCTCTCTTGTTCAAATGAGTTAAAGTTCATTTGGATGTTACATTTGCATCAGTCTTTTCATCAATGCAAAAATACTTCTCAAGCCCATTTGAATAGTAATATAATGCCTTGGTAATCAAATCAATTTCAATGCCAGGATGTTACACAGCTTCAGACTTCAGCTCCACCCTAATACATGCACACATGTACAGTACATACTGTACACTCACATGCACCCTTACATATCACCCCTATGTTGTCACTGTAATTGTAGTAATGTGTCTGTGTTTCAGCTGCCGGACGGAACTAACAACTGCACTTCAAATACAGATTGCAAGAAGGGCGAATATAAACGTACAGGAAATGGTAAAACTCAGACTGAGACTTCAGCGTCCTTAAATGAGACATCTGCATGCTCCAGAAAAACAATTACAATAAAGCCTGTTGGCAGAGCAGCTAAAACAATTATGAGAATGTGTGTTAAGAAAAAAAAATCGCTCTAGTTCCTAGAGTTCATAATTCATGTTAACAGCATTATGTGTACTGCAACATGCATAACTCATTTTTACTGTAAAATATATGACGCTCCATTTTAGGCATCCTCATCAGATTATGTCCTGTTTGCTGGATCACCAGTGCCAGAGTATGACTGGACATGATTTCCTTCTTGCCCAGACTAACTCGATTTAAAATGATAAATCAGATTAATGCCCTGCAACGGATTGGCACCCAGGCCAATGGGTACCCTGCCCCTAATGCCCTTAGATCCCTAGCTCCATGACCCCTCGAACCCCGCTTTATTTCTTTAGTAAAAAAATCTGTCACTATGCAATACTAATTACACAGATGACAAAAATGTAGTGCTCTTTTGTTTTAAATCAGGGTTTCTCAGCCCCCTCCCTGACATTTTAATGTTTTCACAGCTCCCAGCATACTTGATTTAACAAATCAACTAATTAAAATTAAAATATGCAAGTCATGCGTCCTCCAGGAACAGAGCTGAGAATCATTGATTTAAATAAAAGCAGTGCCTTTCAGTTTGTGTCATCCGTATTATGCCGATGATGAGATCTTAAGATGTACAGTACAAGTCCAGAGCTGAAACTGGAATGCTCAAGATGGAAAAATCTTAAGTGACATTTTTCAAATCTCCAATTGTCCAGTTTAATGACCACTGTAGCCTTAGATTCCTGTTCTTGTTCTCTGGTAGGAGGGACTACTCTTATAACTCTCAAGGTTGAACATTCAAGGTTGTGCAGTCTGATGTTGATACTGTATGCTTACCATGGTTGTAAAGAGTCTCAATAAGTGGTCCTATAAGTTATGTGAGTTCCTGTAGTTTATGTAGCTGAACACTCCCTGGTTCAAAAGGTTGCAGGTTCAAACCCCAGCCAGGGTTCCAAGATACAAAAAGTCACAAGTTACACTTTTAGCAGAAGACACTTTATTTGGGGGCATGTGGTAGCTCAAATGGTTATGGCTCTTGATTACTGAATGGAAGGTTGGGGGTTCAAGCCCCAGCACCACCAAGATGCCACTGTGGGGCCCTTGAGCAAATCCCTCAACCCCATCTTCTCCAGGGCAGCTGTGTCTTTGTTGACCCTGCACTCTGACCGCAACTTCCGCAGCATACAGTATATGAAAAGTGAAAAAAAAAAAATATTTAACTGGTAAATGTAAAAAATAATTAAAAATGTGATGTCTGATGAGTACAATAATGCACAAGTTATGCATTACAGTAACACTCCTATAGACAGTCCTCTCCCAATAAATATCATTGTCTTGCATATACTGTATATAAAAAGACTTTTAAAATGAAAAAAAAAATGTCTTATGCATGTATATCATCATCTATATGGCCACAGCATATCATTACATTATTACTATTTGTGTTCCTTAGCAAGGTATATATTTTTATACCATTACAGACTCGATACAGATATTGCATCATTCCAAAATTCCTAATATGATTTTGAAATGTAAAAAAAAAAAAAAGAAGAGCTATTTAGTTTCTCTGCCTCCAGGACACTGTGATTTGGCTTGAAATCCATACCTTATGCTCTATACTAATATTATTCAGAGAATGTCTTGTCATGATGATCCAGCGTTATGTTGCATTGAAAAAAACAAATGCAAATGAAATTCAAAGTGATTTTGAACTGAGGTTTTTTTTTTCACCACACTCATATTACTACAGCCACATGTTACCACCACATGTTACAAACACAGATCCAGTTCATGTTACAGAATGCATGCACCTTCTTGGCGAAACTTTCCTTTTAGCCTGAGCTTGCTCTATTTAAATGCTTAAAAAGTTTCGGCTGTGTGGTGACAGATATCCGACATGCTTCGTGATCGTTTCAGGCTCATGGATGTTTATGTTCTGTGAAAAAGATGGCTCTTAGTTCCTGATCCGAGACAGATTATATATATAAAAATGTTTTAAACAAACTCAGGCTAACCACAGATTACTCATCATCATTGTCATATTTACATAAGGATACACGCCATATTTACAAAAGGTGTCTTCACGACCAGCTCTTTATCGCTATCAACACCTTTCTTTGCAAATAGGAAGCAGAAACATTGTCTGACAACGTCACCTATAAGTATAGGAATTAACGATCATTGTTTATGCTGACACTTAATTCTACCTTAATATCCAGGCTTATTAAGATATTACATTACATGACCACAAGATTCTCTTTTAAAAATAGCAATACTACTACTACTAATATAATAATAATAATAATAATAATAATAATAATGCCAAAAAAAAGGTTTACATGCCATTCCTCGTTCCTCTCTCCCTATCCTACTTTAAAAAGTTATAGAAATAGAATGAGAAATAATGAGCATTAAACAGAATAAGAAATAACAAATGTCCAAAAAAAAATAAAAATTAAACACAAAACAATTACAACAAACAAATAATGTTCCTCAATTTTACCATGTAGTGAGGGAGACCTTAATTAATTTAATAATCAATCAACGTTAATTTGATTCCATAGATGAATAATACATAAGGGGCATTGAAGTCAAACCAGGCGTTTGAAAGTGCATAAAAAAAAAAAACTTTATTTCTCTATATAAACTCCTGCCACACTACTGCACTCATCCCAATGTTTACCTAGTGCTTGGATACCATCAAGACAGAAAGGTTTTTCAGTATGCCAAAGCCATGATCAGACTTTTTGTTTCACTTCTGAAATCCTGGCCTCCCAGGAACTCCTTTAATGGCCCCAACTGGTTAAAGTGGTTTGGAGCGAGGTCAGGCCTATATGGGGGAGGGATATGGTATTAATTCCCAGCAGAGCTCCTGTAATGTGCAAGTGGTGCAGTGGGTAGGGCCATTAAAGGAGGTTCTGGGAGGCCAGAATTTCAGCAGTGATGATGGTACAGTATGATACTGAGGAAACTTTCAACCTTGATAGTATCCAAGCACTACTGAAACACTGTAATAAGTGCCGTTGTTGTAGCAGGGGATTATATAGAGAAACAAAGGTAGTTTTTAACTCTGTTACTTCTGTTATTCTGAACAATCAAAAGTCCCAGTTTCACTTGGACCCCCCCCTTATATTTTACTAGCTCACTACTATCTGTAACCTTAAAATGCATTTGGTAAGTAAATGCAATTTCAAATTAATAAGCTATGTATTTATGTGTGTTTACCCACCTTCCCTACACCCCTGAATAAATCTCAACACAGTCAGCTACAGTATTTAAAAGAAAATAAATAAAACAAAAAGCAAATAAATTAAACGATCTTGCTTTACAGAGAGCTACGAGGCAGATGCAACTGTTCAGCCCTATGGAGATGAAGTAAACTATGAGAGAGGTTTGTGGCAGTACCACACTTCACCAATCTGAGTGAAATGAATGTTAAAAACGATCATGAAATATAAACGGCAGGAAAAAAAAAATGACGCGTAACGTAACCTTGCTTAACTTAGCAAAATTGCGGTACTGAAGTGGTCCGAAAAACGATACAAGCAACGAGAAAGGTGGGGGGGAACAAGTGTTGTACTTAACTGCAATTAACACCACCTTATAATGCATGTTTATGCATGTGCATCTGTGTGCATTTCAAATCTTCCTTTTCTTGCTTCCTCAAGCTTGAAACTGAAAACTAAAACCGTCTCAAATCTGTTCGGAGTTTTAATCTTGCCAGAATTCATATTCTTTCTTGTTGACGTGACCCTTGCTTTCCCCCAGGGCGCATGACGGGGATCTGCGTGAACAAAACCACTTGTGAGATCCAAAGTTGGTGTCCTGTACAAGATGACCGTGTGATACCAAAGTAGGAATTTTCTACTTTAAGCTAATAAAGCCTTATTACACAATTACAATACAATCTATTACACAATACAATACAACATGCAGTATTTTACATTATCGTAATCTGACTCTGATGTATTCAGACTTGGGGATTCTAAGCACTGTTCAGAGAGTTACAGAATGCATGTGGGGTGGAGTTTGTGCAAACCTGAAGGAGTGTCTCAGTTACGCTTGTGATCCTCCATGTTTAATTTTTACAGCAATATATATATATATATATATATTTTCTTCTTCAGGCTGCATATTCCATACCTGCCACCATTATTTTATAATTTACAGTACTTATGAGGGATCATTTAGACACTATTGAATTCGGGCTCTGCTCAAGCTTCTACTTTGGAAGATTGGCTCATTAGAATTTTTACTATGGTAAAATATCCACCTATCCATCTAGGAGCCTCTGTAGTCCAACTAGGGACCATGGTGTCTAATGGTGACCATTATATTAATTCCAATATTCACAACCGTGGTAGGACTTGTGACAGGAGGAACATTCACATGCGCATTTACACACTACAGGCAATTTGAAAACGCCATTTAGCCTAATCTGCAAGTCTTTGGACTGTCTTTGGACTGAATCTCCAAGCACACAGACCCCGAGGCGGGAATCGAGTCTGGACCCTAGAGGTTCAAGACAACAGTACTAACCACTAAGCCGCCCTGGTACAATATGTACTATACAGTAGTATTCTACGGTAAACTCTAGTACATACCATAATATACCATAGTATTACACATGCTACATCACTCATTACTATGGCAGGAAGTGCAGGACTTTATAGAGTACCAGGGTAGGTATTATGGCATTTCAGTGGATACCATGCTAAAACTATCGAATGTATCATACATTGGTGAATACCAATACCAATACTTTGGTGAATTCCATAGTATTTATTGGCTATCAAAGTTCAGGAGGTATCTAATATAGTATTGTACTGTACATACTGTATCATATTAGATGTTCATACATACTACTGGTATCATTTAATACAGGCAGGACCATACTGTACATACACTATTGTATGTAATTAACATTTCATCTGTACAGTGGTACTAAACTATATAAAATATTACTCTTACGGTACATACTGTAAATATGCATAACATATTTTTGACAGTATCAGTATCTTGCTACAGTATGTGTTCCATAATACAGTAGAACCGTTGTAACAATGTAGAATCATGCCCCATAGTGTGATACATGTACTATATCAGCAAATAAGTATCATGGTACCGTCAACAATCCTATGGCACTATATACCATGCAACAGGTTCCAGCAGACTACCTTGGTTCCTATACCATAGTAAAAACTTTACGGGTTGGGAGTCCAGAAAATATATTCGAGCTGCTGTGTAACCCAACTAATACACTTAACATATCATATGGACATAAACTCTTAAATCTATGTTTATCTCTATGACACTTGTTTCTCTCTCTCTCACCCCAAGTCCTCCACTTTTGGCTGCTGCTGAGAATTTCACATTGTTCATCAAGAACTCAATCTCCTTTCCTGAGTTTAAAGTCGTGAGGTAAAAAAAAAAAAGTGGCTTTTCAGATTTTTCATTTGTCTTTGATCGCAGAAATTAAAATAACGGTTTATTTAGAAATTAAATCGACCTAATTAGCCACTTATTCTAAATGTAATGTGTGTGTAATGGTTGTTTCAAGGTTTAACCTGTTTGCACTGGAGCTCCAAGGTTAATATGGTTAATAAGTAACTGGCATCTGTATTACTATAAATATACCAATCAGGTATAACATTACAATGCAAAACATTATGTAGGATCCCATAGTGCCCCCGTGGTGGCCCCGGGGTGGCTCTGGTTCCTCTGGGCATGACCTTTTTTTGGTGTGCTAAGGTGTTGGCAGCAGGACCTTTTTTATTCTGTGAGTTGCAGGGTGTCATGTCCAGGGGGGCTGTGGTGCACTAGGTGTTCTGGTGCTTTTCTATCATGACCAGCATTGACTTGTTTAGCGATTTGTGCTAAATTGGCTTTTTTGTGAGATCGGATGAAATGGCCTGGCCCTTTTTCTCCCCGCAGGCATGAGTGAGCCTCGGGTGCGCTGATCCTGTCAGCAGCTTACTTGTGTAAAATTGATAATTGGTGTTAATGTGGTAATTTTTGGCTGAGTGGTGTATATGCCCATTATGCTAAGGTTTGTTTGTTAGATGCTGTGAAAAATAGCTGATATGCCAAAGGTCCAGAGGAGAAGTGTAGGGTTTGAATGTTAAAATAGAGTAACCCTGTTAATATCTAGAGTAACACAATGGTCAGCTGATATTTTTACTATTCTGGTCCCAAGTTGCATCCTGAATGTCTGTCTGTTTAGAGTTTCTGTGCATGTTAGACCAGGTTTTCTGTTTTTTTATTTTATTTTATTTTGCACCACTGTCCAAAATAGGTGGACTGGCTATGATATACTTCCTTTGATGTGATTTGGGGATTGTATGTTCACAGTGACCAGAGATTGAATGTTATTCTATCCAGGGTACAGTACTGTATATTCTCACCTTGTGCACTTTGTGTGTTCCCGAGATCCACGTTATCAGAAAATATAACCTGTACTTAATGGTGGATTTAGTCAGAGCTACGATTAACCACATTTATATTTGGATATGGTATGCAAAACATTTGATATCGAATAACAATCACAATGTGATGGATTTTCGATTCTAATCCTGAATTAAATGTAACACTAATGTTCACTAACATTCAATAAGGATTCAGTAAGTAGGGCCATATGATGTACAGTATTTTGGATTAAGGCAGGAACACACCTTGAATGGGATGCCAGTCAATCAACCAATGCAGAAGAACACACACAGTGACTCTGAACAGATATTAATCCAAGTTGATGATTGAACTGGGAACCCTGAAAGCTTACTAATTACGCAAAACATCAATACTAACCCTGGCTAAGCCAAGTACTGGATCTCTGAAAGCTGTGCAGTGTTTAATTCTGCTACTCCATTTCTGGCTTTCTGCAGAAGTAATTTAGTGGAAGGCGTGGATTCAAATTACCTCAAAACCTGTTTGTTTGATCCAGATGATCAACCACTGTGTCCTATCTTCAGACTCGGAGACATCGTCAACCTCTCCGGCTTCAAGTTCTCAGACATTGCTCAAGTGGTAGGTCTCATATGCACTTACATCTGGCTTTGATTAGAGTCTGGATGTTTTCAGGCTAAATAAAGCTTTCAATTCTAGAGATTTTCATATCAACCCATTTGAAAATTATTCAGTATTTTAATAATATATAATCTATACAGCATGTACAGTGCCTCGCAAAAGTAAAAAAAAAATTTTGAACTTTTCCACATTTTGTGACATTACAACCACAAATGCAAACGTATTTTATTGGGATTTTATGTGATTGACCAACACAAAGTGGCCACATAATTGTGAAGTGGAAGGAATTTATAAATCAATAATGATAAAATTTGGAACCAATAGCTTTCAGAAGTCACTTAATTAGTAAATAGAGTCCACCTTTGTGTGGGATAAAATTGTGGAGAAGTTTAAAGTAGGGCTAAATTATAATAAAAAAAATTCCCAAGCTTTAAACATCTCACAGAGCGCTGTTCAATCCATCGCCCGAAAATGGAAAGAGCATGGCACAACTGTAAACCTACCAGGACCTGGTCATCCACCTAAAATGCCAGTATGGACATGGAGAGCATTAATCAGAGAAGTAGCCAAGAGGCCCATGGTACCCAGAGATCCACAGCTCAGGTGGGAGAATCTGTCCACAGGATATTTATTAGTCGTACACTCCAAATATTTGGCCATAATGGAAGAGTGGCAGGAAGAACGAAAGTTATAAAAAGTCCCGTTTGCAGTTTGTGACAAGCCATGTGGAAACTTCTTATAGCTTTCTTTCAACAATGGCTTTTCTTTTGCCACTCTTCCATAAAGGCCAGATTTGTGGAGTGCATGACTAATAGATAATTACACAGATCTATTAGTAATAGATTAAATTACACACAGGTGGACTCTATTTACAAATTAGGTGACTTCTGACGACTATTGGTTCCACTGGATTTTGAAGGTCATTTATAATTTTCCTTCCACTTCACAATTATGTGTCACTTATTGTTGTTTGATCACATATACAGTAGTAATACGTTTGCAAGGTTTTCTACATTCAAAATAAACTTTTTAAATTTTTAAAATATATCTGCAGGCCAGAAAAGAATGCAGAATATTATGTAAAAGACCACTTTTCAGACGGAAGAAAAGCAAGAAAGCTTCTGGGTTTTGCATGTAAGCAGATGTGTCCTCAGAAGGACTGTGTTTGGTTCTGCAGGATGTTCAGTAAAACTAGGCAGATCATTTCCTTTATAAAACTGCACTAAGTGTACCTGAGACTATGTTTTAATCAAAGGATTGATAATTGATTTAAATGACTGTTTACTGCTTTTTATAGTATTTTTGAACTTTGAATTTGGACGACGTCCCTACAGCAGTTGTTTGCATTTGCAAAGACTTTTGCACAGCACTGTCACTGTATATGTTACTGGCTGGTTATATTGATGTATGAAACGAACGTGACACTGGGCACCTGGCCAAAAAAGCTTTAACATGCTCTCTTTAAACAGAGAACTTCAGACACATCATGTATGAGTGTGTGTTTGACCATCACCGAGACTTCTTGGTTTCATTCATTTTAATCTTAATTGACTTTTAGTCTGAAACCTGGAAGTACAGTAACAACAAATGTGGAACAAAAGTAAAGCCAGAGAAAATGAAAAAGGTAGGGTAATAAGGTATAAGCATAAAATTATTTATCAGCAACGGTGTTTCAAATCAGATTAGAATTGTTTTAGAATAAAAAATTTAAATTAGAATTTTCAATTCAGCTTCCCTTTTAAAAGAAAAACAAAAGCACAACACCAAAACTAACAGTTTCTAGACTTTGACCTGTCCTTATAATTTTATTTAAAAGTCTATTAAAAGTATAAAGTCTATTATCATTTATTTCCTCAAAAAGAAAAACTCAAAGTTTAGATGGAAAAGGAAAGTTTAGATGCTTAAAATATGAAATCTGTCTGGAATTCAAATATGAGTAAACGCACTAAAACTGTGATTATCATGTTCTATTATCATAAACTGCGGAAAATGCAATAGGCCTAAGAAGCTAACTCTGGTCTAATCTCTGGCAGGGTGGCTCAATAGGGATCCTCATTCGATGGCAGTGCAATCTGGATCTACGTATTGAAAATTGTAAACCCGTGTACCAGTTTGAAGGTCTCTATGGAAACAGTTCACAAGCGTCAGTGGGCTACAATTTCAGGTGGGTGTAAGAAGTGGTGTAAGGTCACGGATCCTGCAGGTTACTGGTGTCAGCTGACTCACCTTTAAACAGGCATGGGCCTATGGGCCATAATACTTCACGGCTTTTTATTCTTTTATTTTACCTTTTAGTTACATAAAGCTTTTTAAAGCCACAAACAGCAATAATCTATCATTTATTTTAAACCTGTTATCAGTGTAAACACATTTCAGTCAGTGCAGAGAAAATGACAAATGCTCAGCTAATATAATTTTTTTTGTGCATGTTTATACAATGTTTTTAAATCCAATTTGGATTTTAAACATACAGTATACACTGATAAACACTAAAAACTAGGCATTAAAAATTGGTAATATTTCCAATACAAGTTTATTAAAAATGAATTGTACATGTACGTCTACTGCCTCAAAGTCCTCCAGTGTGCGAGGCTTTGTCCTGTACACCTCCTCACCAAAAATCACATGGAACAAGACCAGGACCTCTCGGAGGCCGTTCATGAGGTCCGCGTCGTCCGAGCCGACGCCCGAGAAAATGCTGGAGCCTTACACAGTTCCTTCCTTCAGAAGATGTGCATTCCATCCCTGGCTGTTACTATCTTGAAATTTAAATATTTGCTTTCATTTTCCTGTGTAATAAAGTACTGACAGGAGTGTGCAATCATGGTCTTTTCAACTGTTTCTAACTACTGACACAGATCTTGGACGTTCTTTGCAGACTTTGCACAATCATCCGCACAATAATAATCACAAACAATCACTTGCACAATTTGCAAAAAACATTGCAGCTTTACACACACACACTGCGTACTTTCTTTTTTTACATAGATATATATATATATATACCAGATTTTACCAAACACTTGTATACACTACTCACAATAAGTTAGGGATATTGTTATTTACGAGTGCTTTTCCTATTTGCTCTGAACTTGAATGAAATAAGTAAAAGTTCCCTTTGATATTACTAATAATGTATGAGAAGAAACACCATTTTCATTAGTTTAAT
>JAQMYJ010000017.1:8890130-8930846 GCA_030014305.1 Clarias laeviceps
AATTATTTTTATGTATTTATTTTTTTGGGCTGTGGAACGAATAATTTGAGTTTTCATTATTTCTTATGGGAAAATTCTGTGATACAACCGAAGATAATCAGCACAACAGCACTTCCTCTTTTATATTGCTTAAATATTCCACAATATATTAGTCAAATCACTTTGTTATTGTAAATGCAATTGATTGTAAATAAAATACTGTGATGAAAGCAGCTATTGCAGTTCTACAAATGCTATTTATTATTACCATTTATTTTGCTTCACCATTTATTTTGCTAACACATGCTAGTTGCTAGTTTCCCCATCTATGCCAACACATTAATGCTAATCATCGAGGATTAGCAGCACTGATAGTTTTGTTTATTTGCGTGACAGATGTGGTCTAGATAGATTGGATAAACCTAACCATAAAATAAATCTTTTCCCTCAAATTATCTGTAATTCTTAGCTAGCTTTGACAGCTTAGGCTCCAGGACTAAGAAAAGAGGACTTAGTTATGCTAGCTGTGCCATTTTACAATGTTGATTCAAAATGAAGGTCAAAACGTCCTGCCTTGAAAATATGTTCAGCTGTCTCAGTGGATTATTTTGAGTTTAAAAACAATTAACACTGTGAATGGGAGAAAAAAAAGTCTGCACAGAACTGTCTGAGGTAAAGATGAAGGTATCTCATCACCAATTGAATTATACTGCATACCACTAAAAGTGTTGTATAGGTAATACACTAGAGCTAGGTATATACTAGTATATTGTATAATCCATCCATCCATCTGGGAACCTCTGTACTCCAACTAGGACCCATGAGGACAATGGTGATTACCATTGTATTTATTCCCATGTTATGTCTGTGGCATGTCAACATTCACATGCGCATTCATACACTACCGGCAATTTGAGAATACCAATTAGCCTAATTTTCATGTCTTTCAACTCTGGGAGGAAACCGGAGCACCCCGGGGAAACCCAGCAAGCACGGAGAGAACATGTAAGCTGCACGCACACAGACCCCAAGGCAGGAATCGAACCCGGACCCTGAAGTGCAAGGCGACAGTGCTAACCACTAAGCCACCGTGCCACCGCTAGGATATACTACAGGCATGTCATTTTGACCACAGACTCAATGAGATAGCAAGACAAAGTATGAGCAAGAAATGAAGCGGGGTTTGAGTGAGCATGAGATGTGATCTTAACAAGGTAGACAGGAAATACAGAGGACCTGACATGTACTGAGTTTATTCTCACCAGACATCCATTCACAGCCCTGCTTCTCTCATGCCTTGTTAAAAACAAAATCTTGGCTAGAAAAATAGCCCACTGGAAAAAAGAAAAAAAAAAATGAAGTGACATAAATAATTGACACACCATGAGTCAGGATTGCTTCTGCAGGGCACCATGAGGGGAAATGAACTCAGGAAGGGCTCTGAGAGCACTCTGCATTGTCAACATGAAATGCTAAAGAAGAATAGACCGGCGGTAAATGTCAAGAATGCTACTATGGTAACGCATGTAAGCAAGTTGAGGTTAAGGTAATGGGAGGTTATTAGAGTGGCCCTCCTGTACAGCTCTTCAAATGGTAAAGTGAGGGGCTTGTAATCATTGAAGGAGAGAGAAAGGGTTTGGGAATGAGAGGAAAGGCACATCAGAATGGAAATGTAGCAAAGAGAGATGTGAGGGTACTGTACGTATAAATGACAAAAAAAAAAAAAAACTATTCATACTATTTATATTTTTAAAGAGTATTTTTACAAGACTAATTACTAAAGCAAGCTATATTTATTAATAATGCAGTAGTTTAGCCAATATCAGTGTACGGGGGGGGGGGGGGGGGTACCTTATTCCCATGCTTTAAAAACAATTCTACTTTATTTTATTTGTATAGTAATTTTATTTTAATAATGTAATTATCACATAGCAACTTAACATATTTTTTTTTATTATAATTTTTTTGGTTGGACAAATTCGATCATTCGATCTGCAAGTTACTGGTACAGGTTTTACACCCAATATCCTTCCTGTCACAACCCACCCATTTCTCCAGGCTTGGGACTGGCACTGATGCCCTGCATCTCAGTAGTAGATGGGGGAAAAGTAGATTCACTTAAATCCTTTGTGTGGCAATTCATGTATTGCCACACTGACTCCGAAATCAATTTTTAAAAAATAAATTTATAAATGCTTGCATTTGAGGGGTAAAATGTTGCAGTTCCTCTGTAATCATACAGGAGGTGGGTTCTAACCTACAGTACTCACACTTTCACAAGCAGCACATCATCCTGGTAGGAACAAATTTGATAAGTTTGTTTAGAATCGTAATGAAATTAAAAAATATATATAAAAAAAGGATATTCATAAAATCGTGACACTTACAGAATCGCAACACAAATTGAATTGGCACCTGAGTATCATGATAATATTGTATCGCGTGGTCCCTGTCGATTCTCATTCCTAGTATTTTATGTGGATAAAGGTTTAAGGGCCTTGACCAAGGGCCCACCAGTGGCAACCTGGCGATGGTGGGGCTCAAACCCTCAAACTTTCGATCAGCAACTCAGAGCCATAACCGCCTGAGCCACCTCGTATAAAAGTATCCTGAATGGGCAAGCCAGAGGAGCCACTTACAAGGAAAAGCCCACTGAGACAACATGAAGAAGAAACCTTGAAAGCAAAAAACCTTGACTCAAAAGAGAGCCTAAATCATTTCCCTTCTATAACTGGATGCTACATAGTCAAAAAGTGTTCACTCATGATCTTATAAGCAACAAAGTCTTTTTGTTTTTGAGTCATTTCGGAACCCATTATAGTTTTAACTTTACATAGTTTTATACTACCATCAGTATATCAAATTAGAGTTATTAACTGTTATTAACTGTGAGGGAGACTTGAATACAAATCTGTTCATCACTGCGCCACTGTTGTGCTCATCTATCTGACAGACAGATGATTGTTTATACACCATTAGTGATACATCAGGCAAAAGATATGTTCATGTTTTATATAAACATGATTTACATAACATTACATAATACAGTATGTTGTAAAAAATTGGGCTCCAAAGCCCACATCTGTCCAATCCTAGACAGTATACTGTAACAGTCACAGACATTTTTTCAAACCATTCCATCCTTACTACAGGATGCAGGTTAAGTTTAATAGATCACCCAAATAGGCACTTGTTAGTGAGTGGATGTAATAGGCAGGAGTGAAAGAAAGGGCAGAAGTACAGTATGTGCTGTGGTGAACTCACATGAGCAGGCTGCCTGGGGCAGACATGGACCTTTCTTCCCTCCTGCTGGGGCACTCGAAAGGATTCCCGAAAGAGCGCTTCCGCAGCATGGCCTTCACCAGAATCTATTCACCA
Source organism: Clarias laeviceps (assembly GCA_030014305.1). Lineage (NCBI taxonomy): Eukaryota > Metazoa > Chordata > Actinopteri > Siluriformes > Clariidae > Clarias > Clarias laeviceps. The sequence goes on from JAQMYJ010000017.1 coordinate 8,893,488, forward strand.
TAACAAAAGATGGATAAAGAGCAATGACTAGATGGCTATAGTACTGTATAGGTTTTGGTCTTAAGCAATTATTAGCATTTTCAAACAATCACAAAAAATACTTAATAAACATCACTAAAGATAAGATAAAAGGTAAAATTTCCAGAGGAGCAAGAACAGAGGGTCTGTGTTACAGTCTTGCCATGGGTACATCCCAAACCATACATTGCTGTAGCATGTCATCAGTGATATTATAACTTCAGCTTTAGTTGAATTTTTCACCTAACAAACACTTCAGAGACACATCTAGACTCAAACATAGCGGAGTATATGGACACTGTATGGACAAATGTCTAGCAGCTGTATGCAGCAACTTGTGATCACGGGCAAAATGTCCTTCTAAGCCAGTGATCGCTTACATCATCTCTTCTTCCATGATAGAAGTATTATTGATTCTTCTACCATGGAAGAAGCCATAACATTACAGTAATGATCAGCCAATGATCAGCCATAACATTACAGTAGGTCAATTGAAAAACATTGACTAAGAGTTATATACCAGGAAACTGGTGTCAGGATCATGGGTACCCAAAGCTCATCTATGCCTCCAGGGAGCAAAGGTTTGTCCATCTGGTGAAATCCCACAGAAAAGCCAATGTAGCACAAACTGGCAAAAAGATATGCGTGCTATAATAGAAAGGTATCAGAACATACATTTGGGCCTTGGCAAGCAAAGACTTCAAGGTTGTTAATCCAGCCTCCAAATGTCTCAGATCTCAATCCGACTGAGCATCCCTGGGACATGCTGGACAAACAACTTCAATCCATGGAGGCCCTGACCTTGAAACTTACAGCAGTTAAAGCGTCTGCTGCTAATGTCCTGGTGCTAGACATCACAGCACACCTTCAGAGGTCTTGTGGAGTCCAACCCTCATGGGTTCAGAGCTGTTTTAAAACCTAAGTGGCATCAACCTGGCTTTAATGGCTGATTGGTGTATATTTTGTGTGAAGCAGCACCAGTCACAATGACCTACAACATACAGTATTTCTTCATGCAATAATAACATTAATTACTGCACCTGCATTTTGGTTTAATTTAATAACATGGCTTCCACTACATTATTGAGCGCCTTATAAAATAACTTGATCCAGTGCATTCTATTATTTTCTATTTACTGTATTTTATATATATTTTATAGTGTGCCAATAGTTAATTGTGAGCACCATTTAGTGCAGTCAAGAAATCAATGTCATGAAATTATAATGAGCAATTACAATGCTGCCTGATGTCTAGCCAGTTTTAATGGCTTTTGTATCGTATTTATTTATTTTTTTATAGAATCACTTACCACAGCAGACAGACTGGGAACAAACTTGATTGAGTTCTGAATCTCCTCTTCCGTGACCTCAACCACACTGCAATGTTCTTCCTCTAATGGCAAGGGGTCAGTGCCGTCCTGCGTGACCCAGGGGTCCAGCTATAGACACATGCAAACACAATACAGATCAATACAATTGGATCCTCTTCTATTGATTTTTTTTTTGTTAGCTAGACAGCAGTGCACCAATGCAAACACACACAACAGCACACAGTACAAAAATGTACAGTGGCAGGAAAAAGTATGTAAACCTTTTGGAATTTCATGGTTTTCTGCATTAATTTGTCATAAAATGTCAAGAGTATTGACAAATATAATGTACCTAAAATAATTTTTATTAACAACCATGAAAACCTCATAATGCGAGTGGAAAAAGTATGTGAAGCCTTGAGTTAATGACCTCAAAAAAGCAAATTGGGGTCAGGTGTTGGCATACCTGGAGTCTTGTTAAGTAAATGAGTTTGGAGGTGTAGACTAGAGCTACTTTGATGGAGTTTGCTCTTCACAAGAAGAATACGCTAATGTGAGCCAAGCCTCACCAAAAAGAGCTTGCAGAGGATCTACGATCAAGAATTGTTGATTTATGCAAAGCTGGAAAGGGTTACAAAGTGATTTCAAAGAAATTTAGAAATTTAACAGTCTACATTTAGGTAAATGGAGACACTTTGGGACTGTGGCTACTCTACCAAAAAGTGGGCGCCCAGTCAAAATGACCCGAAGAGCACAACAGAGACACATCAATGAGGTAAAGAAACAACCCCGTGTGACAGACAAAGATTTGAAGGCCTCATTAAAACTGGGTAATATACATGTATGTGTTTATGAGTCTACAACAGTGGACCTGGAGGAACACCTGCTCTGCACATTTTAGTGTTTTCCCTGTTTCCAGCACACCTGATTTAATTAACCAGATACAGTAAATAACAACATTTTCTGAATAGATGTCTTCCTCTTGGACCAGGGTTGGGAACCACTGGTCTACGGTACATAAAACATTGAACAAGTAGGATGTCCATGGCAGGACACCACAAAGGAAGCTGCTGCTTGCTAAAAAGAACATTGCTGCACATCTGAAGTTTGCAAAAGAGCACATTGACACTCCACAGTGATATTGGCAAAATGTTTTGTGCACTGCTGAAACTAAGGACTAACTATAACTATTTGGAAAGAACACGAAGCACTACATCTGATGAAAAAAAGGCACTGCATATCATCATGAAAACATCATCTCAACTGTAAAGTATGGTGAAGGAAACATCATGATTTGGGCCTGCTTTGCTACATCAGGGCAGCAGGGAAGATGAATTCTGAAGTGTAACAAAAATTCTTCAGGACAATGTGAGAATGTCTGTACATCAGCTGAAACTCTGTAAAAGTTGGATGATGCAACAGAACAATGACCCAAAACACCGGAGCAAGTTCACAACAGAATGGCTTCAGAAAAACTAAATCTGCCTTTTGGAGATCCAAGTCAGAGCCCAGACGTCAGAACAATAGAGATGCTATGAAATGTGACATCTAAAGAATATGACAGAGCTAAAGCTGTTCTGCCGGGAAAAATGGGCTATAATTGAACGATGTGCAGGTCTGATCCACAGCTACACGAAGTGTCTGGGTTAGGTTGCTGCTGCTAGGGGGGTGTCAACCAGTTATTAATTCCTTGATGTTCACTTACATTTTCCACTACCATTTTAAATGTTGAATGAGTCAGAATTTTTTGGGTTATTACTATAGGCACATTATATTTGTCAGTACTCTTAACTTAAATGAAGACCAGATTACATTTTATGTAATACGATATGGTTTAAGATCCAGTCAGAAGTGGGTAACCGTGGGTGGTTTTGCTATTGATTTGACATCACTCCTTAAACAAGGCATGAACTGGTAGTTGAGAAGACTCAAAGACTACCAAGTTCAAGTCGAGAGGGAGTTTTCTGTGGCTGTTACTGGCTGTAGTAGTGGAAATACACACTGCAAATTCACCTCAGCAACACTGTAAACCAGGACTTGATTGTACAGAACAACAGAACACAATTATGAGAGTCAAAACTACCTTTATGTCTCTAAATATTATCCCCTGCTACACTAATGCCATTATCCCAGTGTTTCACTAGAGCTTGGATACCATCAGAGTAGAACCTTCCAGGAACTCCTCACAGGAATTCCACACAATGAAAATAGTTTGGAGTGACGTCAGAACTGTATGGGGAATGTGCCAATATTTACTGGGGGAGTTTTTCTAATGTGCAAGTGGTGTTTTTAAATGATTGTGTGTATCAGCGCATCACAGACAGATGCGTCTCTTCTGCAAGTTGGCGACAAGTTATCCATCGATTTTCAAAGATCAGGTGTTTCACTTACTGAATGGTCACAGGAACGACTGCAGTGGACTCCAATCCACCTTAGCCAGGATCATCATTCCCAGCCGTACAGCAGCACACAGTACAAAAATGTACAGTGGCAGGAAAAAGTATGTAAACCTTTTGGAATTTCATGGTTTACTGCATTAATTTAAAACATTTGCACTATTCAAATGTTTTGCTGAGGCTAAGAGTCTCGGCACTATACTGTGCTTGAAGTCTATCAGTTTTATGCCTTCATTCAAAAGAAATTTCATAATAAGTCCCTGTTTGACTTGAACACCAAATATATATATATATGTTCATTCAAGACATTTACATTTAGGCATTTGGCAGACGCTTTCATCCAGAGTAACTTTACAAAACAGCGTAAGGTCTGGTTCTGGTTCTGACCTCAATCCAAAACTGCACACACTTGAACATTACCCTTGAGTGCATCACTTGCATATCTGCATAATGAAAATTTAAAGATTACACTCACAATTTTTTTAAATAAAAGTTTACTAAAAGGTTTTGAAAATCAGTTCCATGTGACAAAACAGGAAAAGAGCTTTATAAACCGTCTCCCAGTGTACTCCAGAGGGAACATTTTCACATTTTGGCAACTTCACTGTCGACACACTCTCAGACAACGATGGCACATGAGAGCTTTAAAACAGAAACAGATTCACAGCTTCTGAATAATTACAAGACAAATGGATTCACAGTTATAATCTGACAGCTTTGCAGCTCATTATGCAGAAATGTGAGAGATGTCCTCTAATGTATTGTTCAAGCTGATGCAGCTTTCTATTTGGAGTAGTCTTGTGAAATACCAGTACCTTGTCTCTGACATCAAATCCACATGGCAATGCACACTAGAAATAATGTAAAAGTACCCCATGTCTACCTTGGCTTAAGATCAATTAATACAGAGACCCTGTACTTGGCTACGTCCATAACGCTGACCAAATGTACTGTGTCTGTTTGGTAATCATTAACACTAGACTTTTCACTAATGTTAACCAGGTGGTTTACTGCTAACACTGCTCGCAGAGAACAAGTTAAGGTAGCTAATCAAAGCTGCAACATAGCAAAACTTCCTCTGGACTCATATTCAGCTGTAGTCTACCACAACAAAACGGAATTGGTAGCCACAATAATAAATCTCAGACTATCCCATGAATGGTTTAAGAAGAGTTGTGGGTAGCAGATTTGACTGTCCTCTTTTGTCAATGTTTAAAAACTGTTATTTTTTTCCATGCATCCTAATAAACGTTCTGTGAACGTTTGGTAAATTTGATTAAGGAGGAAACGTGTGACGATCACAGACAACTCTCTAAAGACATTGACGTGAGACAACAGATAGTTATCCCTACACTATATTGAAAGTATTCGCTCGCCTGCCCTCACATGAATATGCACTTGCATATGAGTAGCATCCAATTCTTAATCCATAGGGTTTATTATGATGTTGGCCCACCCTTTGCAGCTACTGTATAACATCTTCAACCCTCCTAGGAAGGCTTTCCACAAGGTTTAGGAGTGTGTTTATAGTAATTTTCGACCATTCTTCCAGAAGCACATTTGTGAGATCAGACAATGATGTTGGATGAGATGGACTGGCTCTCAGTCTAGCTCTCAGTGTTCTTTTGGGGTGAGATCAGGACTCAGATCAAGTTGAACAAATCAGGCCAGTAAGGTTGGACCTTGCTTTGTGCACTGGTGCGCAGTCATGTTGAAACAGGAAGAGGCCATCCCCAAACTGTTCCCACAAAGTCGGGAGCATGAAATTGTCCAAAATGACTTGGTATGCTGAACCATTAAGAGTTCCTTTCACTGGAACTAAGGGGCCGAGCCCAACTCCTGAAAAACAAACCCACATCATAATCCCCCCTCCACCAAACTTTAAACTTGTACTGTTCTTCTGACATCTGCCAAACCCAGACCCGTCTATGAGATTGCCAGACAGAGAAGTGTGATTCGTCACTCCAGAGAACACGTCTTCCACTGCTCTAGAGTCCAGTGGCGGCGTGCTTTACACCACTGCATCCGATGCTTTGCATTGCACTTGGTGATGTAAGGCTTGAATGCCGATGCTCGGCCATGGAAAACCATTCCATGAAGCTCTCTGCGCACTGTTCTTGAGCTAATCTGAAGGCCACATGAAGTTTGGAGGTCTGTACCTATTGACACTGCAGAACCTCTCTGCACTATGCGTCTCAGCACCTGCTGACCTCACTCATTGATTTTACATGGCCTACTACTGAGTTGAGTGACTGAGTTGCTGTCATTCCCAATCACTTCCACTTTGTTATAATACCACTAACAGTTGTCAACGGTCAATATTTAGTAGCGAGGAAATTTCATGACTGCACAGGTGGCATCCGATCACGGTACCACGTTGGAATTCACTGAGCTCCCGAGAGTGACCCATTCTTTCACAAATGTTTGTAGAAGTAGTCTGCATGTCTAGGGGCTTGATTGTATACACCTGTAACCATGGAAGTGATTGAAACATCTGGATTCAATGATTTGGATGGGTGAGTTAATACTTTTGGCAATATTGTGTATGTGTTGCCTATATTTTGAAGGCAGGTGACATAAAAAGAAATGTGAATTCACATTATTCTTTCTTGCATATTACCCTTTCCACAACAGTGTTCGATGGAATACTCCAGTATTTTCAGGATCACAAGTCCACCTGAGTGAACAAAACAGAATTCTCCTACTTCTCAAAATCTGCCATCGTCTGCCATGATGTTCCCACATTAGCTCACCTTAATCTGAGGAATGGTTATCCTGGTGTCAGGGTTCTTGTCCAGCATTTGCAGGAGTAGATTCTTCAGGCCTTCACTGACAACTGGCCTGAAGGAAATTTAAGAAGACTTAGGAAGATGTAAGAAGACTTTCATAAGACAGTAGAAGAAAAAAAAAACTACTTATCTTTACAAGACAAGCCATTAGATGTTTAGTGATGGTAATAGTGAGGTCACTGTTAAAGTGAGCTATTCAAGTGAAAGAGTATTTTCAAGGACCTTTTTAAATGTGGTCTTCGAGTTGAAAGACCGTGACACGCTTTTAACTCCTGAGACTTCATGTAACATTATACAGGCATATTGAAGCTTCACACTGTCACAGATCCTCCACCATATTTAACAATTAGCAACTAGCATTATTTTTATTCTTTCTTTTTTTTATGCCTTTAATTAACTTTCATTATTTGCCAGCTTATAAAATAGCACTTGATCCAGCGCATCCAATTAATTTATCCTTTTAGTTATGTTTGAGGTCTGGACACCAAAGTACACTCTGGTATTTTTGGCAATAAATCCTCATTATGGTCTCTTGGAAAAGGTAAATTTTTTTGAGTACATTAGCTTGTTAAAGAACCTCTTAAAAACCAACATTTTCAACAATCCATGTCTTAATGCTGTTACACAGAGACTTTGTTTTATGTCTACAGTAAGGAGGAATGAGCGAGAGTGTGTAAGAGGCTCTCAAGGAAGTGCTTTCATTAGCTGATGACAACCTGTCCAATCACACACTCAAGCTGCCAATCTTTCTGATAGTCCGCTGTCTAAAAAAAAAACCACATTCATAACACACACTCTGTCTGACACTTGAAAGACCACAAAAAGCTTGGGTTATACTGTATGCACAGACGAATAGAGGCATGAAGGCTTGTGGCAAAGCCACTCAGCTGTTCTCTACAGTTCGCTGCCTGTGCTGACAAGGGAGTCACGTTACCATGAATAAAGGCTTTTATTATTCATTCAAATCTCTGCGCTCCCTCCTCCACCGCAAAGATTAATATTCCTGCAGCCTTAATGAGGACTCGTTCAGCTTTAACACACATCTTAGGAGCAGTTAGAATTTATGGATCGTCCCGTCTACCGCCGTCTCTCCGGTGGTTCACGAATAGGTGAAGATCAGAAAGAGGAACTCACGTCTCGGGGAACTCCACAGACTTGCTCCTGATTTTGTTGTGCAGTGCCAGGATGTACTCGTCGATAAAAGGACACTGGGGAGAGAGAGAGAGAGAGAGAGAGAGATAGGCTATTATGAATAGCCTTAACCATAAATCTAAGATAAAAATCAGAAACATCCTGGGAGGAAATTCAACACACACTACACGCTGTTTATTTCCTTCGAGTATTATAAAAAGCGTCCTTCCCTTTGAAGTCTTACCTTCCCAAACACAAAGCAGTAAAGGGTCACTCCCATTGCCCATACATCGAGAGCCTGCAACAGAGGACGTGAGACATCAGTATATATATTAAACATGCAGAGTGATGATTTAATGCCAAGAATGCAATCAGATAACTATGAGAATTGTACGACTCTGGATTCTACCAAAAGAATGAAGACTTAGGCTATTCTGAAGCAGGATAAGTAGAGATATAAAGAGAAATGTACGAGTTTCACAGGACTGCCTTTTGACTGCATAATACCAACAAGAATTTAGGACTTCTTTCTCCGCTGGATTTAGTTTTATCTTGAGAGACAGGGATTTCTGTAGTATCTACAGTACACCAGGGCTGTGCAAATCCAGTGCTGGAGGACCAGCGTCCAGTACAGGTTCTACTCAAAAACAGCCGATTCAAATTATCTGTTAATTGCTGGGTTTAGAAGGTGTGTTTAAGTTTTGGTGAATTACAAACTGTGCTGCCCTCAAGAACTAATTTGGAAAAGCCTTGATCATACACCATCATTACAGTTTTCTGACATGATGCAGCTTAAGCAAGAATTCTGAAGGAAGCTACAGTAATCAGGATCACAAATAATCTTTTTGTTTGTGTGCGTATTTGCACATTAAAACATACGTGTTTTGTTGTGATTATCTATGTGAATCCTCGGCATACGAATGCCCTCTCTTATTAATTTTCGCCTTAGGAATTGAAATTTTGCTAAATATTTTGCATGGCATACGAAGCATTTTTGGCAAACGGACGAACGAACAGTTGCGCGTACGTCCGGGAGCCTGAGGTGAGATAAGTGATGAACCTGTCAGTGCATTGGTGGAAGTTTGCACTCATGTTAACTAGCAGTATTGAAAAATTGAAACACAACACTGATGGTTCAGAGGCAATTTGGACCGACTTAGGAATCTTCAAAGTGTTCTGTACTAAGTGTACAAGGAGGCAAAGTGTTGTTTAAGAAGACATAACATTATCAGATGTGTTTTCTTCAGAGTCCGGGTTCGATTCCTGCCTCGGGTCTGTGTGCATGGAGTTTGCATGTTCTCCCCGTGCTTGGTGGGTTTCCTCCGGGCGCTCCAGATTCCTCCCACAGTCCTAAGACATGCAGATTAGGCTAATTGGCGTTCCCAAATTGCCTGTAGTGTGTGAATGAGGATGAGAATGTGTGCAACCCTGTATGCGGGGTAAAGTGGTATATATGATGAATGAATGAGTGAGTGAGTGAGTGCTTTCATGACTAGGGCCGAATGTGGGTTTCGGCAGGCAGCTGCTCTCCCCTCTTGCTAATCCTTTAGTGGTACCAGACAGTACCGGCCTATTTTCACCCATGACTAGATCCCTCAACACATGTAAACTGTTCTGCACTGTATTACGTCTTCTCCACCCTTACACAGGGATGTTTAAAAAAAAATTTGGTCTTTGGTCCTTCCAAGGTTACGACCTTTAGAAACTCAGTTAGCAGTATTGATGTGTTTACAGGAAAAACATACGGTTGTTCTGTATCTCCTGCGTAGAGTGTGATGTACTTGGCAAGAATTTTTTAAAAGCTTCTGATTTGCCAAGTTGGCCTTACGTTAAGAGTTATATCACTGCCTGCTGGATTGGCATGCTTAGACAGAGTGCTGTTGCATTTTCACATGGCGAATTAAAAAAAAAAAAAAAAAAAAAGTTATGAGTCTTCCAAGGAAGACTTGTCACCTGCCCACCGAACATCACTAGGAAGAAAAAACTTTTTTAAATTATACCTGTGTAATGTGGACTAGGAATTAGTGCTAAATTAAAAGCTAAATGCGAGAACTGACTTTACTACTCTATGCTGATTTTTTTTTTTCTTTTTCCCCCAGATTTTCAGTCGACATTTGGAGCAGCTGGTCCGGAACGCTTTTATCCTCCAAACACATGGGTCTGTCGGAATGACTGAGTATCTACCCAAGTCTCTGAAGGCAGAGCTAAATCAGTGTAACCCAGCCAGAGTTGAAATGTGGGACGTTGTGTCTATGTGTGTATATCAGAGACCTAATGGGTTCAGTCTGTATTCTCAATGGAAGTCTGTTTCCATCAGATGGTGAGGTTATTAATCGCAATCCAGATTCTTGTCAAGTGCCCGTCTCGGCACAATGTTCAAGTCTCTCGAGACGCTGTCACCCAGTGCTGATTACTTTCCTGTAACAGCATGCTCTCATACTGTACATCACAGCGAAGTACCGACAATATTTAGGCATTTATTTAAATAACGACAACATGTATAAGCATGATACGCTCCTATTATCACTTAAATTGTGACAGCTAAAAAAGCTTGAGCTAATATTTACTGCACTGTCCTTAAGTTGGACGGATGGCTTTATTTACTGCAGCTGTCAATAAGAACCCTACTGGTCACATGGATATCTGTAAACTCATTTATATGAAAGATGACAGTTAGTGCAGTCGGCCGGTATGTGATGTTGTATAAGCAGCGTAAAAAGATGCTGTGGCAGTATAAGGTAGCTGCATGTTATAACAAAAGCATGAGATACCTGCTTTCACATAAAGCATGATTGATTTATACCCCCCCTGTGGTCAGCGTTCACATTATTATGGTTCTGTACCTGCGTAGTTACACCCCCCGGTACAGCAGGAGGCAGTATGCACTTTAAAATAAAAAACAAGGAAGTCAACCATGATGGTTGTGCCTAATGTGATCCAAATTTTAGAAAAAACGTAAAAAAAATAAATAAAACAAAATTCGGACTCTCTTGCACGTTATCAGCTGTGGTTGTATTGTTCAGAAGATGAGACTGGTGCGTACTGCACACAAACACAATTCAGATGAGACGCCTTTTTTGATGATGTCGTGATGTGAACAGCAGTCCACTTTTGTACTTGGGTACAGCTGGTATTTGTTTCGTGCCCGAGTATGCCATTGCGTGTACGCCTGGTTAGTACCAAGTGTTTATATTACATAAACATACTGGACGAAAGACATTATATGAGCTCATTAAGGGCCCTTGTTTATTTTTATTTAAAATTTGTTTTGGTACTGTCTGACTGTGGCTTTGTAGAGCCTCTGGGGGTGTGCTGTGGTGTCTGGCACCAAGACGTTAGTAACGGAGCCTTTAGTGGCGAATCCCATGGATGCTCAATAGGAGAGGGATCTGGGGAGTCTGGAGGCCAGTTTGAAGGCCTTCTATCTTGGCCGGCATTGGCTTTTTTTCTGCAATTTGTGTTGCATTGGCTTTTCTGTGGAAAAAGACAAGACGGGCTGATCTTCGGCCCCCGAGGGAACAGGTACCGTAAGCTTTGGGTGCCCATGATCCTGTCACCAGTTTACTGGTATATGATGAATAATGAATGTTAATGTGTTAATGTTATTCAATTCAATTTTATGTGTATAGCGCTTTTAACAATTGTCATTGTCGCAAAGCAGCTTTACACAATCATAGGAGTTATTTAAGTTTGTATGAAATGTGAACGTGTATGAATCAAAATGATTAGATTGTCCCTGATGAGCAAGTCGAGGACGACGGCGACAGTTGCGAGGAAAAACTCCCTGAGATGGCAATAGAAAGAAACCTTGAGAAAAAACAGATTCAACATTGAACCCATCCTCATTTGGGTGATAACGGATAGCAGGGATTGATCTGCATCATACTGTGTGTTAGGAGGCTGGAAGTTCAGTATAACAGGAGATGTGTTTAAGTTAAAATTGAGTCCAGTTCGTTATTGGAGGCTCAGGTAGACTGTAGGAAACTCCAGTCCTGAACTATCGAGCGATTGAAGTCACAAGTCCTCAGAGAAACAGCTGTGCTGTTATAGTGTCTACACTTAAGACAACTGAATCGGACGTTGTGTCTTTAGAGATGGAAGGACTTGACACATAAAATTGATCCAGTAATCTACGGTACAGCCATATCAACTTAAAAGTCTAGACAATGTTCGAACTGAAAAGAAAAATAGTGGTGGTGGTGTGGTGGTGAGGGGTGGCAAAACTGCAGTCGAAAAAAAAAAAATCAATGCACACAACAATCAATGTCCACTGCCTAGATTGTACGCATATGTGTGTGAGGGAGAGAGCAAGAGAAAAAGGTGGAATAATAGAAACCTTGACAAAAGCACTACGGTACACACACAGGATACAAATGAGTTCCTCTCAGCACTTATTTTATAGCTGCGATATGCAGTTGTTCCTATACTACCTGTTCTTCTTTTCTCTTCTCAAAAAAAATAAAACCTTCCTTGGGTGAATAACAATTCAATCAATCAAAAATTAGGCCAGAATCAATAAGGAAGTTTTACCCCCTCCATTTCACCGATGGAACTTGGGATTTTCCATCATACCAGGTAGAGAGGAATCACCACTATGGATGACATCGTCAGTTATCTAAAGTAAATTTTAATATTATCTATTATCAATCACAATGTCTATTATCTAACAAAGTTTATTATCTAACATAGCAGACTGTCTATATTGTCACTGGAGACAGTTTGAAAGCCGCAGCACGGATTGTGTGACCTTACACGGCTGTCACTGGGAAATGTTCAAGAGCTTGTGTACAGACATGGTGACCTTTTAAACGTAGACTGCAGCCTATTTTTCAGAGTAAGGTGTAGAAAAACACACGCACACACATACGCATATACAGTACCTGCACTATAAAGAATATATATATATATTATATATATATAAATCTGCAGTGCAGTGGATGTAGATGCAGTGTTCATCAGTATGCGTGACGCGACGCTGAACTAGCCAATGGAGTTTTCTACAACAGATCCAGACTCTTAACAGCTAGCAGTCAGCACTAAGTTCACTACAAGCCCAAGGGCAGTATTGACTTCTTCCTATACATCAGAGGCTTATCTTTGAACATGTGCAGTGATACATTGCTCATCTCACAGCTAGATGCAACTGGAAATTGCTCCTGACTGTTAATGCTAGCGCTCAGGAGCTTGGAGAAAGCGCTTGAGGGAATTGCTTCAATGTTCACTTGAGTATTTTGTGCATAACATTGACTTATAAAGTATACATTGTTGCATGTTAACACGATTGTGTTAAACCGCCTTTAGTTTTGCTAGTGTCCAGTTTATGTATGAAAATCATTCCTCATGCTCCTAAAACCATTCTTTAGCAATCTGTCATGGAATATGGCGCTATAATCAGGGAAGAAAAAACTGAACCTGGTCATTCTATACATTCAGCTGACTTCATTTTATTGTCACATTACGTTGCTGAGTCTAGACCTGACCAACTGTACGCTGCCTCCAGAGGTTTGTACAGTGAGCAATATGCATGATGGGTGCATTGCCTCATGTGTTTCCCTTCATACCCTGACGCGCCCATCACTCTGGAACAGGGTCACAACCTGTTTTCGCTGCTCCAAAGTCCAATCTTTATGCTCCCTCTGTAGCAAACGGAAGATTTTTTCCTAATTAGTCTCATTACAGTAAGTGTGCCACACATCTGTTTAGTCCCAATCCTGCGAGTTCTCATAATGTTGTTCATGGAAATACTGTACTTTCATATTCACTATTAAACATGAAAAGTCATTTCCATTGTTATTCTTTTCATGATCCGTCATCACCAAGCGTTTAAGTGATCCCTTTTTCAGACCACATTTCTTCTATAGAGTTGAGAGTTCAGCACTATCCAGAGGAGTGACCTCCTGTCAGAACAGCTGTTACAGAAGGTTAATCAACACCTTCTGACCAATCAGAACCAAGATCATAAAAGCAATGTGCTAAAAATTATTGCATTCTAAATTGTGACCTATGATACATATCAAGTCAGGTACTGTATGAAGTCGCACTGGTTAGTTTTGCACTATGGCCACTAAAGGGTAGTAGGTAAAATGTATAAAAGCTTCAATTTCTGCCAAAAAAATCGGTTATAAATTTCTTAAATTACTGATCCTTCAAAAGAGCTGACAACGTTTTGATCCTAAATATTTTCATTTTAGAGCTCTCCAACCTGGGTGCTCTAGTCGTGATAGAAAAACATTTTTCTACTTCTCTAACTTTTTTTTTCTTCCTCACTATGAAACTGTGCAGCTGGCAACGTCATTGTTAGGGGAAGCAGGGACATCCTGGTGTCAAAATAAGGCAGAGGGTTATCTCTTTCTTACTATGCCATGGAATCCTCATTTAAATATTCTAAAAATAGAATTGTTTTCTAGTAAACAAACCTCGCAAACAAACTCGCACTGGCCATATCAGTAACTGGAAAAGCGACTTAACACTTGATTTGATGTGATGGGTCACATTCTCATACTCTTCTTTACTACGAAAACCTGGCTTGCTGCATTATTCCTGTGTCTCGTATCAATGTCACAAGTGTTGTTAAACGCAAATGCATCCTCAGTAGCATCCACTAATTATGTTAACCAAAAAAAACACTGACCGAAAAATATTGCCTGAAGTGAAAAGGAAAACATTTAGTATGTTTGCACTATTAGTATGCATTATACTGCGTGTGACTTTAAAAAAACATGCTTTCCAAGCTTAATCGATCATAGTTCCTGCCTACAATAGGGACATGAATACACTGCCAAGGTGTTTACCTTTCCGCTGAAGCTCTTGCGGTTGTCAGACAGAGTCTCCGGGGCCATGAACGCCGGCGTCCCTGCTGTGCTGGACAGCAAGGCATCGTTCCCCTCGAACTGGTTGCTAACACCGAAATCAGCAATCTTGACGTGGCCATCATCTCCAAGCAACAGATTCGATGGCTTGATGTCCCGGTGGACAATCTTCTGATAGTGCACTGAGGAAGACAAGACAAGCAGGGAAAGCAGACACTTATTACTGGTTTGTTTGTGATGAAATATGGGTGCAATTCCATAAGAAATCTTTTACATCATGACAAAATCGTTTAAGCCTTGTATCCAGTAGGGGGTGCATTTGATGATTCAGAGGGTCAATTGAGCGGTCAGTGGGGTCAACAACTCGTTCACATGAGCACTGATTAGATGAGTAATGAACGCTTGTTTTGAAGTATGCAATCAAAAGTAAGCTGATGGCAGATCAATCGAGTGTCCTTCAGGAAAATGTCGATTGTGTTGCTCGCTGATTTGGTAAGAGCTAATACCCCTGAGATCACTGTTTCAGGAAGCAAGCAGATGGAATCCTCTAGCTTGTGTATGCTAGTCAGAGCCTATTTTTAACGATATAATTGTGATTTTATATGCTATACAATAGCGGTGAAGAATTGTCCGTTTTGATTACTTTTATATAGTAACAATGTCACATTCCGATGAAGACCATGAAGATCACACAGAATCCTAAAAATATTTATGAACGAAGCAGGTCAAAAAGAAAAAATGTGCATTTATCAAGTACATACTACTTCCTAGGAACGTTCTTGTCTGGTTTTCTCTTATGTTGTCTCATCATGTTATCATGTATCATCTCCGACTGTATCATGCACATCATGTCCAATAAGATCAACCTGAGTTGTCAGATTTTCCAACACCTATCATGATAAGAACTCCACTGACATGACAACGACGCAGCGACATCGCAACGACAACTCTGTCGGAACGCCATCCAGTCATTCCTGCCTACATTATGCATGTCGTACGTCGATGAAGTACCTTAAAGGTGTCAGATACACTATTAACTGATCAAAGCCAACATTACTACATCCTTATGAAGTTTTTCCTTCGCCGCCTAACACAGTACTGTATGATTGCAGGTCAATCCCTTGTATCCGTTATCACCCAAATGAGGATGAGCGTCTGGTTCCTCTCAAGGTTTCTTCTTATTGCCATCTCAGGGAGTTTTTTGTCACCTTGTTAATCAGGAACAATATTTTCTCTCACATTTCATACTCCTATTCCTATTTTTCTTTTTGATTCTTTGAAGCTGCTTTGCGACAATGACAGTTGTTAAAAGCCCTATGTAAATAATATTTAATTGAATCCTTCCCTCATTCCTTGCTTTGATCATGTTCTCACCAGGCATTTTTTTTAACATTACAAAAAAAAAAAGTGTGGCAGCTCCATGAAAAGGGAGACTATGTGTTTACAGGTTTCTACTGTGTTCTTACTGCGTTCACCCAAATTTTCGTGGACATACAGTACTGTAGAGGAAACGTGGCGTGGTGACCTTAGCAGCATTCTTAAAACTAAACGACGTTGTGGTTGACGTCCTATTAAGCCCGTTCACAACCACACCTGAAAACAACTATTCCTTTCTGAGAGAGATCTCCAGTGTAAAATGGCTCCCCATGAAAAAATTAAGATAATAAATGAAGAAAGAAATAGGCTATGAGAATTGCCATTCATTCGATTTACGTTCACTATATCCCCTGCGGTGCATCACACCGCTAATGAAAACAGAGAGACCATAATCGCCGCAGTGTTTGGACTACATTACAGGCAGGTCTCTCCAACACGCTTGCACAGCTGCCCTAAAAGCAGCCTGTGAGAAATCACATATCGGAAGCCGCTGCGCGAGTGAAGCTCATGTAACAGATATCGATCGCTTGCGTAACACGGAAATGTAAAACGACACAGTGTTTATGACCTGCAGGAGGCTTGTATCAATATACTGTACAACATGCACCTGTGGGAAATGAATACACACTTTTAAACACACTGTGCACAAAGAGACGTGGGCTTTTAGGAGACGGCAGGGACGAGCAGCTGATCTCAGTGCGGAGAGTAATGAGAGCGTTGTGTAATGCTGGCTAGGAGAAGCATTAAACCTCCCATAGTGAGGAGAGGTGGGAAGAGCGCGAGTAATGGAGTCAAACAGGCAGCCTGTGGACATCGCAGAGCTTTTAGGTTATCATAATGCAGACGTGCTGAGAAACACAATAATGATGCGATAGAGAAACCCTACAGCAACCCGAGATCAGATTCGAGATCTAAGATCTAAGCTCTCAGCAACATCAGCAAAATCCGTTCAGTTAATCAAAAACACAGGACGAATATGGACATCAACTTGGGCAATGTGACAACGCCACTCAGATACTTAAACATGCAATTGCTATCACAAACTATATATAAAAAAAAAAAACAATACACAAGAACATTCAAACCTCCACAACTTACAAAAATTAATGATTATTTCATTAAATAAACCAATATTATAATAAAGTGAGCTTTATATCTGAACTCCAAGTCACCAAAAACATCCTGTACCACTACCCTTGATGTATGTCTAATCACAGTAGGCTATTATATTTTTTTTCCACAAAGGGGTCTCGTAACCCAATGCTGAGGCATTCATGGCTCAGTGGTAGGTCTCTCGCCTACCATGTGGAAGGCCCGGGTTCAATTCCCAGCCAGTAGACAAACCCCAGCAGTGGGCAGTTGGTAGCTCAGAGGGCTAATGAGTTACTGATAGGAAGATCGGCGGTTCGATCTCCCACTTCACCAGGTTGCCACTGTTGGGCCCTTAAGCAAGGCCCTTAACCCCATCTGCTCCAGGGGCGCTGTATCCTGGCTGACCCTGCGCTCTGACCCCAGTTACGCTGGGATATGCAAAGAAAGAATTATACTTAACAGTAAATACTTAACAGTGCTGGTCCCAAGCCTGGACAAAATGGGATTGTTGCGTCAGGAAGGGCATCCGGCATAAAACCTGTGCAAAGTTGTTGTGCGGATCAGTTGGTCCACTGTGGTGACCCCTCAAAGGCAGCCAAAAGACTAACAACAACATCCCATAACAGGATGCTACCACCTCCACGCTTCACAGTTTGGTTGCTGTTCTTCAGATTAAAAGCATTTGTTTCTACATACATGGTTCTCATCATTAGCTATGCTTACGATTATGATTAGAGATTCCAACTTACAGTAACTGTTCTGATCTGAATAGACACAAAAGTTCCCTAGCAGAAACCTGTCATGTCACCTAAAGTTACCCCCAGGTGGGGAAAACATACACAGAACAAATGTTTATTTTAACAATAAATAAATGATTAGATCAATGTTTATATTTACATATGAAATGGATTATCAAAGGTTTAGACCATGCCCTCACTCTCATTAAAAATTCATTCCGATCGGGCCAGATCGAGTCAGATTGTTCAAACCTAGGCGTTAACATAATGTGTTTTTATTTAATTAATTACTTAAAATGAAGCTTTTAATACAAGTATTAATGGAATGCATATTAAAGCCCATGTAAATCAACATTTTGTAACAAACATGTCCATTTTTTCCTTCTGACCAGAGAACAGTCCTTTTAAAAGGCTAGTGATTCTGGTGGTTCTGGTTGGAGATCTCGTCACATGAATGCCCCTTGTGTCTCCTTGGGATGCGAATGGTGTCTGGGGACGGTTTCACTCTACCATGAAGATGGTTCTGGCCTCAACTGATGTTGACAGCTGTTTCTCTGAGGACTTGACTTGGCTAACATAAAAACTTGTTAAAAACATACTGGATTTATAAGAAACCATCTGCCTGTATAAGAGTACTTAATACAACCTTTACAAAATTAGCATGTCCACTTCGCAGGCAAAGATGATCAAATACCCAGGTTTGATAATCTCATAACCTTTGATTACCTGACATTATTTTGTCATTTTAGAGAAGTATTAAAAAAAAGTAAACACTACTTATAATTAATAATATTCTGCAGCGTGTCCTTTTTTCAGTCATGCCTTATCATTATTTTTTCTTTTGGATTATTTCGATTTGCAAATCCACAGACCTAAATACATCAAAGCAAAACCGCTATGCGAAACAAATGCACATCCCACTCTTACTCCTCTTCAGGAAATTGCTTTTACAACACTGAATTTTACCAGTGCTGGATCAGGTATAAAAGCAGCAAAGTGCAGTGTCTTTCATCTCATCATAGAAAATGGTCCCAAACTGTAAATGCATCTCTTTATTTTATCAACAGCCATAAACTATTTATTCATGTTAAGAATCATGCCGATTCAAAGCGGCATTCTGAAAGCTCTGTAAGAGACTCTAGAGCTCCTGTGTGTAATGTCAGTCCTGATCTCAAACCTACCTAGTTTGCAACTGACAAAAACAAGAAAGATCAAAGAGGCTAATCCTGGTCCAAAAATTGTGTAGATAAATATGCGCTTGTGCATATACTGTACATGTGCAATATACATGATGCACAATATACATGCTGATTTAGAGAACACGAAGGGTTTAATTGTTTTCATTAAGCTCCTCATCATCGTCTCATTGTCTGTACTGTTTTATCCTGTATAAAGGGTCGCGGGGGAAACTTTGGGCACGAGGCGGGGTGCCAATTTATCACACACATACCCACACTCACTCATACGGTATGGGCAATTTGGGAATGCCAATTAACCTAATCTGCATGTCTCTAGACTATGGGAGGAAACCGGTGCACCCGGAGGAAACCCCACCCAGCCACGGAGAGAATTGAAAGTGTGAATTGAACTTGGACCCTGGAGGTGCAAGGTGAAGATGAAAGTTGAACCGACATGTTTGACATTATCTGATTCACAACAGCTGTCTGCAACGGCCATCAATCGTCCAAATGTTTGCTTGGAGGGTATATATTGAATAACACTTCAAGTCTAAAAGTCGAGGTATCAGCTAAACATGCAACCCCAAACAACTGTTGACATGGACAAACATATCTGAATGCATTTTTAGGAAATGTTCTGTCACATACTGTATTTTTGCCAAGTAATGCCTTAATTGGTAAAATTTGTGCCAATTAATACCATCCAACCGCGAGTGTTTTTGGCCAGGCACAGAACGTTGGCGGTGGACCAAAATGTTTGCCAGGTAACCACTAAGTCACCGTGCATGTTATTAAGCTTCCATTAGTATTTAGTTAACATTAACTGTACTTTTTTATATTAAATAGCTGTTCTTTTTTAATGGCACCAGTTTGAGCATACACGCTAAACGGCTAATCGCACCAGTATGAGTGCACATGATGTGACCTTATTTTCCTTAGATGGCAAGGTGGTGAAAAAATGGGTCACTGAGATGTTTCATTCATAAAAGAATCTAAACTGAGCTGAAATTCTGCTTAAACAACATTTCTATTGTAATAAACTATTTTAACATTAAAGAAATTGCTCAGATTTTTCTATGTCTGTTATAAAGGTGCAATTTTCTTTCCCTGGAACAAGACATATGGATGACCCGAAATAGCTGTATGGATAAGCAGAACTTTACCGGGTTAGCCGTACCGGTACTGTAGTTCCAGGGAAAGGAAAGAATTAAATTTGTTACAAAAATACACTAACTTTAAAAGATAGCAAATTAATTTAATTCTACTTTATATACTTTATAATTGAGTACATTTGAGTGATATAGCTCAGTTGGACTGCAGTATGAGTCTCAGCTGAACTTGAACACATTTTTGCAAGGAACAAGGGTTGTGGAATTTGACCACAATTACTTACTGTATATTGTAGTCACATTCCAGGTGACAAACTTCACGGTCAGTGTGTAGAGCAATGAACAAGATGTACTGTAATGTACTCACATGCACCTCACTTTTTTTTTCTTTTTTTTAAAGGCTTGGAAAGAAAAAAAAACAAACAAACCAGCCCTTTAAATCTCACTCAAGTTCTGCACTGCACATCACCAAATGGTAAATTAGAATTTGCTTGTCTGCATTGACTTTCTGCTTATACTGTGATTTGTGTTACTCATCATTTACTCAAATCAATTCAGACTTATAGAATTAATTAAATAAATGACAAACACATTGAAATTGTATGTCTGCTATCGAGGTTTTTATTGTTGTTTCTTGTTTGATTTTTTCGTTCGTCATGCTTTTCAACTAGAGCAAGAGAAACATATTACACTGCGTCATTTCAAGGGGAAAAAAAATTGAACAACAATGCGAGGTTTTTTTTTTTTTATGCGATTCCAATTTTCTTACTCCCAAGTTAAAATTACAATGTCACTAGTGCATGTGGCAGTTCAGATCAAAACTCTCAGATTAAACTAATCCGCATTCACAGGGAAATCATTTAGAATTTGTCATCCTGGCTTCAATGGAGGGACGAGAACTCACTGGGGCTCAAATACATGACTGATATTGAGATCGTGCATGTGGATTCATTGCTTTACCAGATGGTTTGCTGAGCTATCAGTGTAGGGGAAAAAAGGTATTCATGTGCAATACATGATCTTCTACCTACTGTACCACTTGGCACAAGGTCAGTAAATATTTTCTTCCTCAAACTCTTTCCTCATGCATTACAGTGGACACCTTGCTGTACCATGACGATGAAACAACAAACATGTGAAAGCGTCTCGAGTTACGCTTCCCAACAGACTTCACCTTTACATAAGGGACATGAGGGACAATGACTAAAAGTGTCCATGGAAAAAAAAAACTTGCACATTTTAAGGCTTAGCTTTTAACCAAAATATTCATAATGTATTAAAAATATACACATATTCTTATAAAGATGAACACTGCGTTTCAAAAAAAATTACATTTTCCTATGTTTTCAAATTGGAAGAAGTTGGACGCAAGAGTTATAGCTGACATTCCTCATATGAGGATCATACATATGAGGATACACAGCCAATTTAGGTGAAAGAAAATTTCATATACTTATACTGTATGAAGGTCTCAAGAGGTAAGATTAAGACTTGAAATCTATATACAGTTTTGAAATCATTATTATTAATTGAAAGCAAACACAGTTCAATAAAAAAAAAAAATGATGATGATCCTCCTCTTATAGCAAAACTCTCAGAGGTCCTTATTACAGACAGATCTGTGCACTGTGTAGGGTTTTTCTAACTAGCCTGTCTCTCACAGAAATTCCCAGATGATAACTCACAGTACTCGATGCCCAGGACAATATCTTTGAAGTAGAGACGAGCCTGCTCCTCACTTAAAGGGTTGTCTGTAGGAACCTCCATCACTTGGCTGAAAAAAAAAAAAAAAGTGAAAGATATAGAGAGATCTTCATGAGTGAGAGGTCAAGAGGTCTAAAGCTTGAAGAATCTCATTACACAGACAGGTTTAAAGGAGCAGATTTTAATTTCAGAGCTATTGATTTGCCAAAAAACATAGACAAGCCTCTCACTTCGACTTCCATTCCACCCACTTGATTTAAACCAAATATAACTCTTGACTTCAGATTAGTTGCAATAAAGAAATCTCGTAATTATGGAATTTTTCACATTCTTTCTAAAATTTGTAGTTTTTTTTTATGACTATGGTTTTAAACTTAAATTTACTTATAAATAAAAATAAAAATAAGAAGTGCATTCTGGACTGGATAGTTATTAAATTATATTTTTAAAAATTAACTTACTTTATGCTGCACTTCAATCAGTTGTAATCGCTTGACGTTAGACTTAAAGTTCATATAATATACACCTTTTTAAACAAGTTTGAATAAGTATTAGAGATCTATACTGCTAACGTCTGTTTTTTTTACAGCAAAAATATAACTCAGTTCCTGCATTCTGGCTGCTTCATTTTCTTTGTTTCACTCCTTTTTCAAACGTGCTGATTCAGTGTCTGTAGATTTAAATGAACTGTCCCTGAACGCCCCCTTGAGGCGGTGGTTCTTCCTAGCCAATCGGAATGCAGGGAACAGAAAGGTGAATGTCTGGGACCATATTAAGCACTTTCCATCCATTTTCAGACTTTTTCCACCTCCATTTCCGACAAACTAAAATACAGTGGTATCTCGGCATACGAATTGAAACCTTTCAGCAGACGAGCTCTTAAGGCGAAATTTCGTATTGCGAAATACATTTTCTCATAGGAAGTAATGCAAATGCAGTTAATACATTCCAGCCACCCAGGTGCATTACCAATGTTACCAATTTCCAACGTTATATTTATATTTTTGCATATAAAATAAAACAAAACATTTAGAAAAATATGCAAATGAAGTAAGGTATGAAATAAATATACAGTACATTAAAGCTCACTTAACCTTAAATTATGATTTCTCTTGGTACTGGCTGTTTTAAATACAAAACGTGGCTCCATTTTCTTCTTTCCAGTTGCAAACAACTTTTGATCTGCTACCAGAAGTAAGCACAATGGGATTGGCTTGGAGGCAAAATTTTAGTTAGGCCAAGTTAGTCAATATGCACTAGCCTTTACTTTAGGTAAAAATGAAGGATGGAACCCAGAGAAGGAGAAGGATGGAGCCCATCAGAATGGGGCAGAGTTGAGCTAAACTTGGCTGGGCTGAGCAACAACCAGGGGAAGAGTTTCTTGTTATATGAGGCCACACTAGGGAAAAAAAATCCAATCGATCAACACAAAAATGGAAAAGGTCAAACAGTAGGGAACTTTTTTTTCCCCCACATGTTTTTTGTGCATTCATGTAGACTGGAGACGTTTCTGAATGTCTAAAAATGACTATAAAGTGAATTTTGCGTAATAGGTCAACAATAGTTCAGGTCGACCCATTAGAGATGGTGCTTCTTTTGTAAGTCATTATATATTTCTGTAACAGATACATGACTGGGAAGGAACATCATTATACTGCATGTCATCCAGTGTGGACTTAATAAAGAAATAATAATAAAATAAAAAAAAAGGCATTTAAAAAAGCCTCAAATTTCCCCAAAAAGCCCTGTATTTGAATTACAAACAAAAAAAGTTATACAAAAGTGACTCACAAATTCTCACCCCACACGCATTAGCATCCCATTCAGACCCTACAGCTTCGTGCTGCCCAAAGGCCAAACTTATTCTGCTAGTTGTGTTGTTAATGGTCCATTTTGTAATTATGCAAAGCAAAACCCCTCTAATTTTGGCCCTTTTGTGGAAGACTGAATATCACGCTTTCTCTTCGCAGCATCGTCTAGAGCTGATTAGTCTGGTAAAGGCGGCTTTCAATTACAACAAAATGTCACATTTGACAAAGAATAAATTTGTATGGAAAACTGGGATACTGCTTGCCCTTTAACGCTTGGACAAAAATGCAGTTATGCTTCACATATTGCAAGATGGGGATGACTTTTAAATGACTTTACAATGGTTAGGTTTTTTTTATAACATACTTACATGGTAGTGTTTATTATAGTGGCTACATGACACCTGCATAAGCCTTTCTTTATAAAACAACATAAAGCTACATAAATATTGATGAAGGTGTTTGCATCAGTAAACCATCAGTTACGTCTATTTCAATGTCAGATGGACATGACATCCATTTCTTTCGAAATACGGTTGTCTGGATTGACGTATTTTATGATGTAATGTGACACTGACCCTGTGTCAACCCCAAATGTCTGGTGGTTTACAGTAAAACCCTAAATATGGGATACCCCAGTTTCTTCAACATGCTTGACCATGCTGTATAAATCTATCTACACTGTCTATGCAGAAAAGCAAACAGCAATTTATTCACTTCCTCATTATTACCATAACATTGTTCGTAGAGTATTAGATTTGTACAGCAGTCCAGAAAGGGCACGAGATATCACAAGATAACAAAAGATGATTATTTGAGATCATGACTTGTTTTTCTCGTACTGTACGTCGAAGGGCATTACTGAGCACACATACTGTACAGTATATTATCAGGGAGTTTTCTCTCTATTTATCCAGCCTCATGTTTTTCAGGGCTAGTCCATTTTAAATTAGCTAATGACTATAGAAATTATAAACGAGTGCTCTGTTTCATTCAGGATGTCTTGATTGTTAGTTACTTAATTAGTTACTGTAGGTTGAAAGTTAAATAATTATATTAGATAGATATATAGATAGATAATAGGGATGGAATCACCAGGGACCACCTGATTCAATTTTATCACGATACCTAGGTGGCGATTCTAAGTATCATGATTTTATAAATATTCTGATACAATATAAGTCTTTTTTTAGCATTTGTTACAATTATAAACAAACGAATAACAAATAACTTGGTTGTAACCACAGGACAAACTGCTGCCTATGAACGTGTGAATAGCTTAGAGTGCACCACCTGTAGGATTACAGAGGAATTCCACCTCAAATTCACTCACTGACTCACTCATCGTTTATACCGCGAAGCCTATCCCAGGAGACTTAGGGCACCAGGCAGGGTACACCTTGGACAGGGTGCCAATCCATCGCAGGACACACACACACTCACACACTCTTTCACACAGTACGGGCAATTTGGAAATGCCAATTAGCCTAATCTGCAGGTTTTTGAACTGTGGGAGGAAACCGGGGTACCCGGAGGAACTGAGCCGGGCAGGGAATCGAACCCAGACCCTGTAGGTGCGAGGCGTCAGTGCTACCTCAAATTTAAACATATTTAATTTTAAAAATGATTTAAAACGTTGATTTTGGAATGAAAGAGTAAATGAATTGCCACACAAAAGAATTGCAAATCATAACTGAATATAAGATAGATAAAAGCACACCAAAATGGTTGAACCCCACAATCTCAGGGATGAAAGTAACTCTACCACGTAACCAGCTACTTTCTGTTAAGGCTCTCCCTGATGCACTGTATATATGCCCCATAATGCATTTTAATGTGATAAATGAATCAACATGTGAGCCTTAATGCATTTTTCTCTTTTAGTGAAAAGAAAGCATTTTATTCCTTTCCATATAGGTTTTTTTGTGGTATCCATAAGAACCACACTGCCTAGCTTAAAGGTTACCTATTTCACAAGGGCCTGTATCGAGCAAAGAAAACAACTAAGTAGATTGTGGAAATTACTAGATTGGGTAATCCAAAACTTGTCAATATCAGGAAATATGGGTGTAGATATTTTAAAAGAAGAATACTGAACATCACTTAAATCCTTGGTCGGATTGCATACTTTGGAGCAATAGAGAAAGGTCATGTGGTCTGATGGGTTCAGATTGGCCCTCTACCAGAGAGATGGGCGTGTTGGGCCCAAGAAAGAAGGGAAGAGCATGAAGCAATGCACCCATCAGACATTGTGGCCACTGTACAAGCCTCTGGAGGCAGAGTTATGATCTGAGGTCGCTTCAGTTGGTGAGGTCTAGACTAGACAGCAACGTTATGTGCCAATAAAGTGAATTCAGCTGACGACCTGTTTCACATCAATGGAGTTTTTCTTCCTTGATGGCACAGACATATTCCAGGACTCAAATTGTGACAGAGTGGTTCTGGGAGCATGAGAAATCATTTTCACATTTCACACATGGCCACCAGATTGCACGCCATAATCAAAACCACAGGAGGTCGAAAGAAATATTCGAGTGTGCATCCTTTTTTATTTTTTTTATTTTGGCCAGGCAGTGTATAATTAACTAAAGTTGACTGCATTTCTGTCTAAAGTTCACTAAATCAAACACGCAGCACCACGGCTTTTGTACCTTCCGAGCTAGAAAATTGAATAAAAATAAGAGCATCTGGAAAATTTGTACTGATTTAAAAATGAAAGGGGTGATCAGTTCAGGGGTGTCGATTAATTTTGGAGTGTTCAAACCAGCTGTGCAACTGTCAATCACTTCTGATTCATATGTGTAAATTGTGTAAAGGTTGGCAGGACTGTCAATGCCAATAAGCATCAAAAGTAAGTGCCTCGTAAATGTATTTGGATTGATGGAGCAGGAAGGAAAATAGAGACAGAATGCCCGAGCTGAGTAATCACAAATATGGACGGATGGAGTGATGGAAAGAGAAACAAGCCAAGACTTCAATTACAAGAGAGGAGAGGAGGCACAGAGTACTCACCCTTTCTGCATTAGCTCAAACACTGCACAGAGAGAGAGAGATAGAGAGAGAGAGAGAGAGAGAGAGAGAGAGAGAGAGAGAGAAATAAAAATAGAAAGTAGTTATCAGTAAGGAATAAATCACAACAGGATATGCTGTCATAGGAAAATAATAAACTCTGGGGTGGTGTGATAAATGTGCCAAAGTGCAATGCATTTTATTCCTCTTATACCACAACAATTTGTTAACATTTACATTATTTTATGTATTAATAAACATTGTACTTTGTAGTTGTTTACAGGTACATTAAGTGTTGGGGAAAACCAATATTATTTTACTTTACATTACGCCAGGTATAATCAGTCATTCCCTTACGTCCCTTGTCTCGTTACTATAGAAACTATTACGTACTCAAACAAGTGCATTATGGCTAACCTATGAATCCCTAACAAGGCAGCCGCTATTCATATCACTTTCTCTGAGTCACACCATCAGACTATGGAGACCGCCATTCTATAATGTGTGTGTGTGTGTGTGTGTGTGTGTGGTGTGCTGCGTTTTGCAAAATGATTAGATTAGAGAGATATCTCCCCACAACCGCTGTAACTCAAACCCAAATACCACTGCTCTGAAACAATAAAATACAGGAACCATTTTTAAAAAGCGACCGTCTAGCCTCACTCCAGGTCACATATATTCCAAATCAGTGACAACTTCACGGCAAAAGGAGTGATTCCTTGCGGGCTGTGCGGAAACCAAACCATGTGAATGATGACAGTTTTATAGTAGAAACATCATTCGTACCCATGTGCAGATTGTCCTCGGCTGGGTCGTCCAGCACCTGAAAAAAGAAATGGTATGTGGATCAGAAACTCCCAGAAGCCCTGCTGTGCTCCACTGGTGTTCATATCAATGTCGAAGATACACTCGATATGACCTAGAACTCCACAAACTAGATTATAAAAGACATGAGTGAATAAAAGAAGACAAAATAAAATAATAATAATTATAATTATAAAAACATGACCCCAGTGGAGAAGATTTAGCTCATCAGATTGTTCGTGAAATATTTATAGAACCTTCAAGCAAACACTGGTATATACAAATTGTTTTACAGGATTTATGCAAGCAGAAAGATGAGTAAAGTGTTTAGTAGAATAGACAAATGTGCAAATGTGAAATCACCTAACTGACCAACCGATTAACTACTAGTCGATTTGCTTTCTTTTCAACTCCCATTGATCTCTCTTGTCTCTTTCATGTGAATGAGAACTTCATTGCCCCTTTTGTTCCTCTATAGGTTTCCATTCCACATTCAAGACTCAATCATTATGCTGAAGATTTCATGTAATTGTTCCACACTGGGATTAACAAATTTTCTCACAAACAAATGGAGAAACAAGGATGCTTGTTTTTTAACTTCTTGTAGTACCTGTAGTTAGTTATCGATGTGCTTCTACCACAACTTAACTTTCAGACAAGGGCGTAACTTTGGGTTCAACGTTGCAGGGGATGAGATCTAAACGCATTTTACAGGCTGTCCGAGGCTATGCTTTAAAAGCAAGAAATCATTCACTTTGCACCAAATTTGTAGATTTAAAACTGTTGGTTGGTCTTTTTTTTCCCCTTTTTCTCTTTTCATTACTTATGTGCTTGCTGTTGCTGCTGCGTGCAGAGGATGAGTTGGACACAGCCAGGTCTCACACATGGACCACACGTTATTCCTTCCTAAGACACTGAATCGAGAAAGTCATCATGTTTTATACAGTTATTAATTTCATCATTTCATCGATATGATGTTTGAGGGAGCTGTACTGGCTGGTTTTGATTATTAAGGGTATTACACTTATACTTACCTCAACCAGTTTTACTATGTTCAGGTGATCTAGTTTCTTCAGAATGGCGATCTCTTGATAAACCCTCTCAAGGGGGCCAAGCACTTTCGGTTGCTCCCCCAAAGCTGCTTTAGGGCCTCGAGGAGGAGGGCGACCTGCACACAGAGCACCTGCATTGTTAAACAAGCTTGTTATTAATTGTTCTAATCATCTTATATATTGATATTTGCACCGTGATCGAAATTTGCATGCTAGCTTCTCGTACAACACTTTCAGGTCACACAATAGCCGATTAAATGTACCAGTCTAATGGGTCATTTTGATTGTACGTATAATAATTAGCCTAATATTGGCTGTCATGCTAATGAACCTGTCAACATAGCACAAACACATCTGCTGAGGATGTTAATGATTAATCATTAATAAGTGAATTTCGGTTAAGAATTTTAATGATTTTAAACTATTAACAACAATAATAATAATGTTTTGCATAATGTTTCTCTGTAGCTCACATGTCTATTAATTATTACACCACTGACCTGCAATGCTTATTCTTGTGTGTTCTTTGCAGATACATTTTTCAGCAAAGACACAGTTGTATATTTGTATGATTTCTATTTTTCTGTTTGTCTTTCTACTGTCCCTCATTAATTAGCCTCACCAAGCTAATTTGTTGGAATTGTGCTGCTAGAACTGTTTAAATAAAACTGATCTGGAGGAAAAGAAATTGATAACTTGTTACCATTATTTATCCAATTATTGATTGGTGGTAACATGTTCAGATATCAGTAAAGAAATACGCTACGTTGCAAAAAGTATTCACATCTATATGAACTTGAGTAACATCCAATTCTTAATCCACAGGGTTTAATATGATGTTGGTCCACCCTTTGCAGCTATAACAGCTTCAACTCTCGTAGGAAAGCTTTCCACAGGAAGGCTTTTAGGAGTGTGTTTAGGGGAATTTTTGACCATTCTTCCAGAAGCGCATTTGTAAGGTCAGACACTGATGTTGGACGAGAAGGCCTGGCTCGCAGTCTCCACTCCAATTCATCCCAAAAGTGTTCTGTCAGGTTGAAGTCGGGACTCTGTGCAGGTCAGTCAAGTTCTTCCACCCCAAACTTGCTCATCCATGTCTTAATGGACCTTGCTTTGTGCACTGGTGCACAGTCAAGTTGGAATTGGTATGGGGTTGATTTTCAGGAGTTGGGCTCCGCCCCTTACTTTCAGTGAAAGGAACTCATAAAGCTTAAGCATACCAAGACATTTTGGACGATTTCATGCTCCCAACTTCATGGGAATAGTTTGGGGACAGGTTCCAACATGACGGTGGACTTTTTGGACGGTGGACTTTTTGCATCTATCATACAGGTCTGCACTTTAGTTCTATATACTGTACCAGTCAAAGCTTTTTTTTTTATAAATTAACAAAGAATTTGAAACCATTTTAAGATGTTTTTAAAAGATAAAATGTGGAAACAGTTTGGCACTGTGTTTGTTGTAATGTGATATTGTGGGAAAATTAACAAGATATTCTTGTTAGGACTACATACTAGTGAATTCAGACAAAGTCAAAACTTACGTGGAAATCCACACTGTTTCATCAGCTTCTTCTTAGATACCACTTTCATTGCCTGAAGGTAAAGAGAGAGAGTGAGAGAGAAAGGGAGAGAGAGCGAAGCAGAATGAATAACAGAGATGTAGGAAACAAAAGTGGTTTTCAAATGGTCTCCATCTTACAGATCTCTTTGCTTTTCTTCCTTTTCTTATACCCGGCATAGAATAAGTCCACCAATCATCATTATTTATGGCGTTGGCTGTCTGTGACTTTCAACTGGATTTCATAATCAGTCTGACTTCTTTAAGTGTCCACATTAATCAAACAAAAGAGCCGTTGTATGCTGTGATCAGGCCACTCCCCCTCCACCAAATCTAGCCTTAAGGCAGCACTTCAGGTTCGCTGTGACTGATTGGATGTGATTATAGATGGAAATCCATGAATAAATAGGAGAATTCAACAATGAATAATTAAGCATGGTTCTGAAGAGTAATCAACCCTTGTAGGGTGGTTTTACTAACCAGAAGGAAGGACTCTGGCAAAAATATAAAAGTAACGGCAATTCAAGCACTTTCTTTACATTTACAACATGGACTTCTATCGTACTGGTCTGCACTTTAGTTCTATATACAGTACCAGTCAAAAGTTTGGAGACAAGTTTGGAAATAATACTGGATTATTTTTTTTTTAACCATGACATGACACATACAGTATGGCATTAGGTAATTAGGTAACAGCAGCAACAACAACAACAGTCAGTTGTTATTTTAAGATAAAAAGATCAGCTTTTCGGGAACTGCTCTTGCAAGAACAGTATTGTCAAGTGCATTTGCAAAACCCATCCAGGAAAACAAGACCAAAACTCTGCTGCAGAGGAGAAGTTCATTTGAAGTTACCAGCCTCAGAAATCACCAATTAACAAACAGCACCTCGGATTAGAGCCGTTATGAAGGCTTTACAGAGAATAAGAAGCAGATACATCTCAATATCAACTGTTCAAAGGAGATTATTGCATATTTTTGACGCTTTCATTGTTTCACAATGTAGAAAGAAATAGAAATCAGGAAAGACCATGGAATTAAAAGGTGTGTCCAAACTTTTGCTTGGTCGTGTATATCAGGTTGGAGAAAAGTCAGTAGTTACAAAATAAAATTTGGCTCAGTGTGTTAGGGCTCTGAGTTACTGATTGTAAGGTCGCTGGTTCAAGCCCCAGCTTTGCCAGGTCCGACCCTGTGCTCTACTAAGAAAAAGCTTGTCAAGAAATATTATGAAAATATCATATGATCATATGCTCTTCTGTTCTACCAAACATCATATAGTCTTTAAATAATGAAAACTATGGAATATGTCCATAGTTATATCAGCACGGTGGTGTAGTGGTTAGCACTGTCGCCTTGCACCTCCGGGGTTCGATTCCCGTCTCTGTGTGCATGGAGTTTGCATGTTCTCCACGTGCTTGGTGGGTTTCCTTGAATACTCAGTTTCCTCCCACAGTCTAAAAACCTGCAGATTAGGCCAAGTGGCGTTCCCAAATTGCCCGTAGTGTGTGAATGAGTATGTGTGTGTGCCCTGTGATGAATTGGCACAGTGTCCAGGGTGTACCCTGCATCGTGCCCTAAGTCTCGTGGGATAGGCTCCAGGCCCCCCGTGACCCTGAATACAAAATAAAGCGGTATAGATTGTATAATAATATTGGTCTATATTGCACTGCTTCATCGACTATACATTTTTGCACCATCCATAATTTATGCTCATCATTGCACTACTGTATATTCCACCCTATTTATTCTGTACGTACTGTATCATACATAAACTCATATACTGTACGCACATACTGTATGTATATCGTGTTGAGCATGTTTAACTTCTTGACATGTCTTCTTCATTGCACATTTCTTTACCATATATACCCACCTTTATCACCTACTGCACTTTCTGTTCTCTCTCACCCCTGTACATACAAACCAATACCCTCATTTACCATATTGTTATTTACGGTAAATAGGCCACTTATGCATTTCTGTTCAGATGCTAACTGCATCTCACTGACGTTGTACATGTTCTTTGCACAATGACAAAGTTGAATCTTATCTAATCTAATCTAATCTAATCTAATCTAAAATAAACTAGCTATTTTTTCACTTAGTTGATAAAACATTAGCTAAACAACAAGCTAAACTCTAGGTTTGTCTAAGTAATATATGATTAGTTAAAAAAATTATAACTTTGTGACTTTTACTTAGGCAGATTTTACATTAAAACATCCATGCTTTTATTTCAAATACCGTTTATCTGTACGTCTTCCACCCCTGGCAAAGAGCTCTCGCTGGAACCTTAAAACAACTCTCTCACCCCTCAGCTGCTCAGCTACAGTATATCTGTCAAATGTCTCAGTATAATCCTGTGCACACAGCTACAGCATGGTAGCTCGTATACGGCATTCGTACGGCCCTGTGAACACCGGTTGCACGCATTGTAACAATATCTAATTAGCATCTTATTCAAACGAAAGAGGCTGATTAAAAAAAATCCTGCACCTGTGTCTATTCTCCTGTGGTAGAAAAAGCAGGTAGTGGTGCACCACTGTGTGAACCAGAGCACCACAGCGCATACACTGACGTGTGCTTTGGAACACATCTCTGTTCATTACAGACCAATTTGTGGCACCTGTGCGAGAGATTAGGGATCTGTAATGAATGAATGAATGAAAGGATGCTTCAAACACATGCACTGGGTCTTTTTGAATTATTATAAAAAGAAAAAAAAAATGCTGGAATGAACAGCAAACAATTGTCCTGTCTTCTCTGTCTGGTCGAATCTGATTATGCAATGCATGAGTTAGAGTTAGAACACACCAGCTTTGAGTTACACAGTTATTTAAGCCATCTGGTACTAAATGACAGGTTTGAGTGGCATTACCGCGGATAGTTGATGCATTTCTTTTTTTATTTGTCAGATATATACGACATATTTTAAATTCATGGTTTTTCCTGCTTTTTATTTCCTTCTACAGTGTAAAACAATGGAGATGGCGTCCCAAATATGCAATAATCTCCATTGAATAGTTGATATTGAGATGCGTCTGCTACTTATACATGGTGAAGCCTTCATAACGGCTGACAAGGATGGATAGGATCAATAATGAGTCCATCAGAGAGAGAGTCCATGTTAGATGTTTTGGAGATCAGGTCAGAGAGGCCAGATTGAGGTGCTTTGGACATGTTCAGAGGAGAGATCATGAATATATCGATAGACGGATGCTGAGGTTGGAACTACTAGGCGGGAGGTCTTGAGGAAGACCAAAGAGGAGATTTATGGATGCAGTGAGAAAAGAGGACACAGAGGACAGGGTTAGATGGAGGCAGATGATTCGCTGTGGCGACAGCGAAAGACAAAGAAGAAAGCCTTCAGAACTATGAATTTAATTGTTGATTTTCGAGGCTAGTGACTCTAAATGAACTTCTTCTCTGCAGCAGAGGAAGGTTCTGACCTTGCTTTCCTGGAATGAGCCAGTTTTAGCATGATGTGCATGATGGCACACTTAACAATACTGTTCTTGCAAGAATTGGTTAAAAGAATTCAGTCTCGTCTACGATTGGTTAGAAACCTGGAGGCGGGATTTAAATCGCCATGTTTTTAGCACATTTATCACAATAATTGTTAATTATTAAATCTCAGCGTCAATTTAAACCAACGTTGATGTTTAATTACGTGATTTATAAGGAATGATTACGATTATTGAAAGAATACAAAAAGAATGATTGCAAAACTGTTTGCCTCCTTCTGTTAGCAATATTGTGTGAAGTTACAGTACGAAATCTCCTGGTCTGTGTTCTATTATGGGTTAGAAATCTATGGGTCAGAATTCACATAATTTCTTGCTTGCAGTTAAGACCGATATAGTGATAAAGCCAGAGGTCCATACGACATTGAAAAGTCCTTCCAGGAGGCAAGAGGCGAGTGTTACAATATTGAAGCTTTTGAGAACACCATCTGCACTGCATTTGACATGTTGCCAAAGTTTCATATTATGGTATTACAAACTTTGGTGAAATGAAAATCCTTTTCTATTTATCCCCTATCTTTGGAAGGGTTTGTGCCATCATGACAGTTAAATAACCGGTTCCCTTTTTCCTTAGTTGTGTGTTTCTGACTGTGTGCATTCTGCAGAGGAGAATACCCGACAAACTTTGATTAGCTGTCAAGTCATTACAAGTGCATTATACCCGCCGAGGAAAAAATAGCGTCTAGTAATTACTACCTCCCAAGCTCTATAGTTTCAAAAGACAGGCAGTGCAAAGAGGGAATCTGCTTAGCGATGGTGTAAGAAACTGAATGAATAAGTTGCTAATTTAAGGAAAGCAGAGTCAGCTGTGGTGTTTTGAGGGTCCTTGGGAAAAGCTGGTGGGTTCCTTTATTTGCCTATTTGTTCTAGTGCTCGTTTATTCATTTAGGATCGCTACATTTATTGCTGCTGAAATAGGTAGAGTATATAGAGTATTGTACAATACTCTAGTACAATACCCGATACTATTTTCCAATAGATGTTCCCTTATTTGGTGCTTTGATGAGGTTGATGATGATGGTGGTGGTGGTGGGGAGCACAAAACACAATGGTCCAAAATCCCCCACAGGTGTGCAGTTAAGTTGAGATCCATTTGCATCATTTCCATTCTCATGAAACTATTCGTTACTCCCTCACGCCCTGTGCATAAAGACAGGGTTGTTCCAGGAAAAAAACAAACAAAAAAAAAAAACAATCCGGTCAGAATGAAGCTGTTTCATTGTTCGAGAAAGGTGACCTTTAAATACATGTGCAGTGACACTTCCTTCTACGGGGACAAGTGGAGCTGAATGATGGTAGTAAAATGTTCGGCAAACCTGTTAGTTATTGATTTTAGGTGTTTAAATCAGGTCCCTTATCCCCAGTGAAGGGCAATCTTCAGCATACCAAGACATCTTGGACAATTCTATGCTTCCAACTTTGTGGCAACAGTTTGTTGAAGGCTCTTTTCTATTCCAACATGACTGCACCCAGTGCACAAAGCAATGACTATAAAGACATGGTTTGATAAGTTTGGTGTACAATTCATATTAGCAGCTAGATACAGTGATATCATACTGGCTGGTCCCTGGTGATTGTTTATTTAAAAGATCTTAGTATTACAGCATTTCTCTGCTGTTCTCTAGGATTAAACTCATGAACATCAACCTACTTTCCACAGAATGTAAAAACACCAATTGCATGTTTTTGTACAGTAATTACAGGGCTTGTGTTGACTCTCTCTCTCTTTTTTTCTCATATTCCTGTTCATCCATCACTGCACTCACTCCTGAGTCAACCAGACTAAACCCCCATATTGTCAGGTTTGAAATGAGAGAGGACCGGGCAAGGTGTCTGCGGTGCCTCGATGCGCTTGCCGACACACAGCACGCACAACGGTGTCTGAATGAATGGTCTCTCTGGGTTATTCACAGAAAAGGAGGCATTTAAGTCTGAGACCATTTCCTGAGGGAATACAAAGTACATATGTGTCACGTCAATCAGTTACCACATCAGGAGGAAATGAGCCGTGGAAGACAGGGAAAGTTTTTACAGTACATGCAACCAGCAGTGAGCCATGGGAAGTGCTGCCATATAAGGAATGAGGAGGAAGAGGTGAAGTCTTGGGATCAGACAGAGAAAAGCCTGGGGAATTGCAGTCTATGAGAAGAGCCAGAAAAACAAACAAACTAATAATATGATCATTTAAATTGTAACAAATCTTTTACACTATCTGTACAGTGATTAATGATTAAAGCCTGTTTTGATTTGGTAATACATCTACAGTAGCATTCCATAATGATGATGTTTATTGCAAACATTCCATCTCTTTCTTATTATACATTTTTGATGTCATATATTATATAGTATAATATAATATACAAAAAAAAAAAAAATGGCAGCACATGGCGTAGTTGTTAGCGCTGTTGTCTTGCACCTCCAGGTTCCAGGTTTGATTTCGCCTCGTGGTCTGTGTGCATGGAGTTTGCATGTTCTCCCCGAGCTTGGTGGGTTTCCTCCGGGTACTCCGGTTTCCTCCCACAGTCCAAAGACAAGCAGATCAGGGTAATCAGCGTTCTCAAATTGCCTTTAGTGTGTGAATGCCAATTGGGCGTCGAGCTGGAAACCCGACAACTTAAGTAAACAACCGATATACAGTACTGTATCTCCAGAGTGAGAAGTATACAGTACACCACATTGTCGGATGTGTCGGATGGCACGCGGACGGACCAAAATGACAAATATTACATGATATTATATTTTATATGTTAATATAAATATTAACCATGAAAGGTCATCTCTTATTAAAATGACATCATCACTTTCGTGAAGAATCAATGCACGTGTTGTATCATTATCGAAAGTCGTGACCTCATCCCTATGATCCTGGATTCTTCACAGCCAGATTTCACACACAACTCATGTTCCGACACAGAGCTCATCCTCCCGGATGTTTCCGCGCGTTCACCATATTGAATGATAGGACCCTGCTGCTCAGGAGCAAGACCTCAATCTTGTTTTTCCTCCACCCACAGTTTATATTTATAAAAGCGATTGTGCATAGATGACACTGTGAACGAGCCTGCTCACTATGGTAAATCAGGGTTTCATAAGAAAATTACATAATGTATACCACCTAGGAACATTTGTACTGTGTGTGTGTATGTGTGTATCACCCAGCCTCCCCCTCTTTCACCACTTTCAAACCATTTTCTCATTTTAACTTCTTTTTCTCAATAACATCTTTTTTTTCCCCTCACTCTCTCAAATCATGCTTAATTATCTGCTCTGTCCTAGTTCAGATCTGGGCCATTTCTATCCTGTGCAGGCAAGAAGAGTGAGGCTTAAACCTATTTCAGCATGGAGCATGAGCAATCTCGTGCCTGAGTACAGCCATGTGCACATGCACACACAAAGGCGCACCGAGCAGGGTGGTGTAAGGCCATTATTCCACTTACAGAATCACTCTTGACAACAGAAGCTGAGTGCAGTTAATGGACACTAAAGTGTCTGCACGAACAGTAGAACCTCTAAGTACTCCATGTCACGTTCAGGACACTTAACCGTCAGCCAACCAGCAAAGATAAACTTCTAGGAAAAAAAAACTTCTACTCAGAAAGTCCATTTATCCATTCATCCTCTTCCATTCATCTTATCCTGTGAATGCTGGGAACGCCAGTTCTAGTTGGTCTAATCTGTATAGCTTTGCACTGTGGGGAGAACATGAAAACTCAGACCCGTGGTGGGAATGGAACCATCAATCCTGGAGCCCCTAAACCACCATAAGTACATATCAAATCAGCGCCTAGGTATTGTGATAATATCATATCAGGTGATCCCAGGTGATCACCATCCCTGATCAACAGTGGCAGCTTGGGGCTCGAACCCATGACCCTTAACCATTTATACCACCACTGCCCCCACTCAGTAAATTTTTGCTGACTTTATCTTGGGGCTCGAACCCATGACCCTT
>JAQMYJ010000017.1:8948140-8959374 GCA_030014305.1 Clarias laeviceps
AATTTGACCATTAATTTTGTGACATTATAGGGGAAGCTGAGCTTCCCTTGCAGTCTTAAAGAAATCGCCACTGGTTAATTGGTATTCTCAAATTGCCCGTAGTGTGTGAATGAGTGTGTGAGAGTGTGTATGTCTGTGTGCCCTGTGATGGACTGGCGCCCTGTCCAGGGTGTACCCTGCCTCGTGCCCCAAGTCTCCTGGGATAGCCTCCAGGCCCCCCGCGATCCTGAATACAGGATTAAGGGGTATAGATGATGAGTGAGTGAGAGTGGATTCCCGACCTTGCCTACCATGTACCCCCGTTGACCATCTCAAATGCATTTGGACTGTCCACGTCTCCTCGATCCATATTATTACATTTTAAGAAAACCTTTTTTTTTTTTTTTTTTACTTATATGTATCTCCTTGAATCTGTTTGGCCCGCCCCACTATGTTAGTTTTACACTGACCAAACATTAATAACACTTTATGGAAGAAACGTGGTTAAAAGAAAGTCGGTGAGGATTGAACATTTTAGCAATGGAAAGAGGTCATATGTTTTGATGAGTTCAGGTTGACCCTATTCCAGAGAGATCTGTTAAGAAGGGAAGTGCATAAATCCCATAGTGGCCAAAGTGCAAGCCTCTGGGAGGATGTGGTATGATCTGGGGTTGCTTCATTTGGTCAGGTCTACACTTAGCTACATTACGTGGCAAAAAATGAAGTCAGCTGCCGACCTAAATGTACTGAATGACCAGGTTATCACATGAATGACGTTTTCTTCCTTGATGGAACAGGCATATTCCAAGATTTAAATTGGGAAAGAGTGGCATGGGGAGCATGAGGTTTTTTTTTTTCACTAGGTAACAGGTACAGCATGATTTAAATTTTTTTTATTCTTTAACAAGATCTCATTGCCGAAATGTTGGCCTATAATTTGCAGACTTATTGGAAACACGGTGGGCTGTATTAGAGACGAAAAACTTGAAATAAATATGAATTTGTTTGTTTCTCTTAGTTTGTTTACTAATTATACTTAATTATACTTAATACTTAATTACCCCTTAATTAATAATGTATTAACCCTACATTATTCCATTACATTAGCTACTGTACTGTATTTTAGCCAAGTCAGTTTCTAGGCAACTAATAAATGATACGCTGTAGTTTTGACATGACCAGTGGGTTAATTAATTAATGAATTATTTGTCCACGCCACTAATTTAAGCCAATCAATGAACTTTCAGATGAAAAGTATGACCATAACTATTACAGATATGATTAATTGTTCAGTCACACAGATCCACACAAAGCCAGCTGGAGTGATCGAGATCACACCTTCTAAAACAGACAGTTGCTCTTTGTGCATCTGATGCAGGAATCATCAGTATTTCCGTTTGATCTTAAAAATGTCAGTTTGTCTTCTCGGGGACGAAATAGAAAACTATTCAATGTGCAAAGGACAAGAGAAAATATCTCACTTTTCATCCATTCATACACAGGTTGTATAATATGAATGCCTTTGACGAGTGATCGTTAGGAGAGGATGCTGTGACCCTCAGATACACAACAGGTGGTCTTCCCGTCGCCCCTGACAACCAACCATGATGAGCCCACATCGGTATATGCGCCAAAATTGCAGCCTGTACTTTTCACCCTGACACCTGCAGATATCGGCCCATTAAGCTGTACATTACCGGTGATTAAAAACTAATGAAGGCCAGAAATGAGTGCAAAAAGAGGCGCTTTTCTGATGAGCCTCTTAACACTGCTCCACTCACCAGCACATGACCTGCTTCAATAGCTGCCAAACAACTAAAATAGCTGCGAATCAACAGATAATTTAGGAAGACACATAAATATTTACATATCACAGAGAGTGTAAGAGAGAGCAGGCTGCTGAAATACAGTATAAAACCATACTACTGTCTATGGTAGATGTGAATGCTAATTTTGGTATTTCTTGTAATCTTAGCAAATAGTATTGAAATGCCTGTTGAAATACTAGGGGGAGTCAAAAATTATCCGCACTCCGGTTGCACTAAAACCTTTGGTCTTATCAGCACTTCAAGGCTCTGGCCTTCAAGGCTCCCGTCTTCCCCAGTCACTGCTGTGCAGATGTGAGTGTGTTGATCCCCCACTTCCGTGATGTGCATGAAAGAAAAGCAGTGTGCAGCGATTGATTTTTTTTTTTTTGTGGTCTGAGGGTGTACGTGGTGCCGGAACAACTCACAGGAGAGCATAAACAGAAGCGTTTACTTTTTTTTACTTCAAAAAGGTTCAACAATCAACAGTATTCATTAAAGTGAGATGCTTTAGAGATGCTAGAGCATAAGACTAAACTTCGGATTTAATGCATGGGAAATGCTCTCCGAGAGCTTTATGATCTTGCATGACAATGCACGTCCATACACATCTGCCCACACTGTCGACTTTGTTTTGAGGTGTTAAAGAATCCTCCCTATAGTATAGCTATACAGTAGAGCTTGCTCCATTGGACTTTTACCTGTTTTGTTCCCCTGAAAGCAGCCCTACAAGGACAAAGATTCACTTCTGATGAAGAAATGAAGACAGCGGTGCATTCGTGGCTCGCAGCCACCCCCATTTTTAATGAGGGAATACATAAGTTTGTTAACAGATGATGTTAAAAGTGTATTGCAAAGCAAGGAGATTATGTAGAAAAAATATGTATTTATCTTTTCTAAAAGTTAATTAAAATAAATTCTACAGCCAGACTGCGGCTAAATTTTTGACTCAAAAAATGGTAATAACTGGTAATATTACTTAAATCTTTACTGGCTTTGTATAAGGAATAAAACAGAACATCTCAGTGTTTTAAACCCTTACAGTATATACCAAAGCAACTTCCTAACTATTTAATGATGCTAATTAAATAATGATTCCTACATTTTGTATATTTATAGTAAAGTTTTTATGTAATGTAACATCTGTGAAACAAGCTCTCTCATTTTGTCTCCCTGCTGAAATTGAAGTTCTGAAACTGCAAAGCCCTCTGTCTCGGTTACCTCTGACTGTTAAGACGCGCTGACACCGGAGACTTTAACATCTGCTGAATGAACAGCTCCTCACAGAAATAGAATAGAAAATTATAAGAAAATTACTTTACACCGTCTGAGCAATCAGAATCAGGGATTAAGCTGTATAATGGATTTTAAACAATCTCTGGTAACGTTAAATATCAAATTGCTTGATTCCATCTGCCCATTCATTTTTCTTTAAATTCTAAGGATGGTACAGTCTCTGTCCATTTTTTATTCCTAAGCAGAAGTTTAATTTCTTTTCTTCGTAATTGCTGACCAATAATTGACCATTAATGCCCCTAAAACTACAATAATGATTCACTAAGTAGACATTAATTAATAATAAAGTGCTAATGAGAAACAGGATGGAAGCCGGTGCAAGAATGATCCATTATGGGCAACTAAATTCCCAGAACTTTGTCTAATTGGACATTTATTAATTAATTAATTACAAAAGAACTCAGCTTGATGCCATTAACGGCCTACTTAGAGCTCAGACACGAGCACCACAACAGAAGGACGATTTGAATTAAATGCTTTTTTTCCACATTAATACATAAAAGATATATTTTCTAAATATTTTTACAGTAATGTATCTGTAAAGATGGCTTTTTAAAGGTAGGAAATACTATTAATCTCATACCATGTTAGTTGTTTTTATGTCATCATAAAAAAAATAATAAAAAAACAGCCTGGTCAACTGAAACTGCAATAAAACATTTTTATCTCAATGTGAAAATTCTGATAAGAGCTGACAATAGGAGTGTGAGGAACATGGGAAGATGTTGAATTTACAATGGAAAAAAAAGAACAATCTGAACATAATCTCAAACCTACTGCCTGGTTTGCCACAGAATATTCAAACTGATGTTCTACCTTCTTAGTTTGAAGATGGGAAAAGTAAACAGTTGCAAAATCTTATTTATTGGACTCCTAGTTCTGCAACAGAAGCATTAAGATGTTTAAGATACTAAGTATTTTATATACTAGGACTTTATATACAATATACTATAATAGCAAACGTATGGACAAAAGAAATGTTGCACCATAAAAGAAAATTATACAAAAATTGGAATTGTATCCAATTGAATCTTATTCATACAGTAATTGTGTTTGCCTTCTTGCATTAAAAACACAGTTAAGGAACGGGTACAGTAACTAACACCATCATGCTCAGTAGAGCATTACTTTATCGCTGATAACCTAAATCTTCTCAGGGCTTGTAAAATTTGCCATGCATTTATGTCCAGTTGACATGTCTTAATACAAAGTAAATAAAACATTCTGATTGTGCATTTTGTCTTCACACCATCATGGCCTGTTTAAATAATGCCCGCAGAAGGAGGGCCATCAGAAAGCTTCAACTTGGTGCTACGCAAGCAGACGTCACCAAACGATCTGGAGTTGACAGGAAAACCATTTTCAGGCTATGAAACAGTTTCCCGTGGAAGTGCTTCCACTGCTGATCACCCTAAAAAAAAAAAAAAAAAAGCTTGCCCAAACAAGAGCAACCAAACAAGACAAGACAGAATAATTTGATGGCATCATTTGAGAAATCATACAGAAAATGCTGCCTGGTTTTCCAGGGTTACACACAATAACTCATCAGACTGTTTAGCTACAGCTGGACTTGCTGGACATGCAAGGACGCCGTAGCGCAGGCCGATGTTGACGCTTTGTTAAGCTTATCATTTAGGATTCTTGCTTTAACTAGGTTGGGCTTTGTCATTTTTTCAGCGATTTCTGTTCATAAAAAAAATCTTTCTTTGTTGTCTTTTGTCTTTGGGATCGTTTAGACAAGACTGGCAGCAAATGATTTCTATTTCCAAACAGTAACTGTTTCTAGTTGAGTTTCTGACTGAGTCCCAGTTCAGTAAAAACGCTTAGTGAGCAACAATGTGAATTTCACATTCTGGCCATATCGAGAAAGTTCAGACCCATTAGCGACCCGTACGTGCTACTGTCAAGAGCTACACTCAGCAGTGAGTACTTGGGTACAACCTCACATTCCATTCATTAGACCGGTGTGAGCATTTGTTTGAATTAACTGCTGAAAAACGGAAGAAATCAACAAGGTTACAGAAAAAATCCACGACACGAAAAATCCTTTAATTGAAATTTCTTTATTTAGAGATAAAACTGACAGGAAATTCAAGTAAACACAATGTAACTAAAGAACTATTCTAGTGTAAAACATATATTTTTGAGTTAGCAACCTTCATACTGTTATCTGTGACTTCCTGTTTACCTGAGGCACAAATACTGTATGAGGTGAAAATGGCGCCAAATTCCCTCACCAACCATCAACATGGGGAAGAAAAGAGAACACACAAACCAAATAAGGAAGAAATGTGTTGAACTGGAAGTCAGGGGACGGTTATAAAAAACTGGCGACTCACCTAAAAGGCTATAATAACAACTATTACAGTTACATTTACGACATTTGGCAGCCGCCCATATCCAGAATGACTAACATTTATCTTATTTATACATCTAAGCAGTTGAGCAGGGTTTCCCACAGATCTGAAATATACTGTACTCGCAGTGATAGCCAGTTGAACGGCACGGCATTACCTGTCAGCACAAAATTGTAGGTCTACGACATACTGTACAACACACAACAAATACATTTCATGTTTATCAGAATATTTTTTATTAAATATTTTAATTAATTTTACATTTTAGAGATCCAACCCACTAATCCTCCCCTCCATCTATCCATATGTGAAGAGTAAGACGAGGTAAAAAATTGTGCACTC
Organism: Clarias laeviceps; assembly: GCA_030014305.1. Taxonomy (NCBI): domain Eukaryota; kingdom Metazoa; phylum Chordata; class Actinopteri; order Siluriformes; family Clariidae; genus Clarias; species Clarias laeviceps. The sequence continues at coordinate 8,953,920 of JAQMYJ010000017.1, forward strand.
TTTGCCCAACCATGTAAACCTTAAAAACCAGAGCATGTACTTATTCTTTACATTATTATGTTTTACTAAATATATATAGGGATCAGGATTGCGCAATACAAAATGACGTATACTTTTTGTTTTTCAGCACAACCTAGGCAATATGAATTTTATGTCATTCTAAGCAAACTATACCAACATGACTCAGCAAAAAAAAAAAAATCACTTAGGTAAAGAAATAGCACAGATTACTAAGATCATGTGTTTTTATAGTTGTGTTAGGTTCACTTCTGATAATCGATCGCGGATGGCATCATTCTCCTAGACAGATATTTTTAAAAGGGGTGGGGTGGGGGGGGCAAATATACTTGGGGCAACCCACCCAAGTACTGTATACTCTACATGTGGGAAACACTGGTTGAGGGTTAAGGGTCTTGCTCAAGAGTCCAACAGTAGCAGGTTGGGAAGTACTGGGATCATGACCTTCCAATCGGTAGTCCAACGTCTTACCCACCGAGCTACGCCCTGCTGGCCTACTGGGGCAATAATAGACGTTGGATATCAACTAGAACTGTTGCTAATTTGCCTGGAAGATGACACGAGGTTAATTTGCCCTCATGTGCAGTGAGCAGAATAGTAAGAGCTCGAAAATCCCTACTACTGTCATCTTAAATCATGTCAATCAAAAATAATAAATAAACAAATAAATAAATAAATACACCTTAAGGACTGGCCCTAAACAAGCTCAAAAATGCTGCATTCAAAATCAATAGAATAGATTTTACGTCTGAAGTGTCTAGCACTAACATTTCCCAGGATATCTGTCAGAGAAACAGCACAATAACTTTCCTATTTATTTTCCTATCTATGCAAGAGTATGCAAGGGTTACAGTAGATTCTCCATGGGCGAAACCACACCCCCTCTACATGCACATACACCAAGGACAGATGAATATCCATATCTCTGGTTCATCTATGTCAAGCCATATCTTTTTCTCAGGAAAAGCAATGCATCCAAGCACCACTAGGTCACAATTTTTCCAGGATTTGTCTCCAGTTGCATTTAGAATGACTCGCGATGAAATGAGGTTGTGATCGATTGTTAAATTTATAGATTGAAATATGAACCTCTCAATTGTCATAATGAAGAGGGCCTCCATTTGTGCGGGGATCAACAGCACATCATATAGTGAGCTAAACATTGCAGGTACCAGCTTAAACGCTGGAAGGGTCATTTTTTTTCCCTATTACTATCTCATTCTTCATGCCATCAGAATTCTTTCAGTGTTCTTTTTCACGGCCAAAGAAAGCATTACGGAAACGCGAAGCCAAGCTAGATCCATGACATGGTACAAATCTGCACATTTGCATGCTAACCTCGTCTCTTTGTCACACATTGGACATTTGCATTTAATACTACGCCAGTGCCATTTGGCCCTCAAGTGTTTGAGCGGGAAACTGTTTCATATCACAGTCTTTAACTGACTGCGATATGTTTTTCTTCAGGAAGTTGCTACTTTATTTAAATTGCATACATCCAGCTCTCTATATTCGTGTTAGCATGATATTTATGACAACAACTTTCATGTTTAATTTTTTACAGAGATACACGTGCACATGGGTCATATATATTGTATACACACAGCACGCATGATCTGTCTGAATGTTGTCTAAATGTGGAGTCTTTAAATTTTGAGCCAAATGCCTTATGTCACATACATCTTTTACATCAAAGAACTATGGTAATTAACACGTCCTTGAGAGAACAAAGAGAGAGAAAGTAAGGAATGAGGAATGAAAGGATTTAACGCCCTAACAGATAGAACACACTAACAGGGGGGTAACACAGGAAGAAAAATGGGAAATGTAACAGCGTATAGCAGAAGTATAATTAAACCCAACAAGCATCTTCCCAGAACAACCAAGACTTAGGTTAGTCAAGAGATTCTGGCTAGACAAGCAATTTTGCCTCAGGACTCTATTAGCGATTAAGTCTCAGGACTTCTACTATACTAATAAAGAGTACTAGTTAGGGCCAAGGCTTTATGAGTTACTACTAGAAATTGGGGAAAAAAATTCCAGTTATAAATCGTGACTCTCTTGTCTGGTGATTAATGTATCGCCACACTGTCTCCAAAATCGATTTCTTTTTAATATTTTTGTACATTTATAATGTACAATCAGCCTCAGATAGAACCGATTCTGTGCCGAGGGCACGAGCTTCTGAGTGGTGCAACAGAAACGCATTTTTATTGCGTAAAAAACACAGCGAGCACAAATTAATTAAAAAAAAAAATCACATGCATTATAAGCCACATGCAATCAACACTCGCTCATTATCAAGATGAGTTTTGACACTTTTGAGGCATTTGAGATGTTTTTTTTATCCTACAGGTGCATGACCTACATCCTACAGGTGGTACACTATAAGTCATTCACACATTGGCATTTTGTGTGAGTAGGAGCAAATTATTTGCTGTTTTAAAATAATAATTCTGGCAGATGACAGAACAGAGAACATGGTGTTTAGTAAAATGTAGCTTTTTTTTGTTTGATTTATTTACAAGTGAAATGTTAAACTCTTGTATTTGAGGTTAGTTTGTATTGTTTAAATGCTCATTCTTACTTCAGTTGTGAAGCTGCTAAAGGATGCTAAAAAAATTTATCGAATCAGGATATTTTATAAAATCATGATATACAGTACAGGTAGTCAAACAAATGAACAATTGAGTTACAATTTTCCACAGATACGAACGGACCGCGGTTCTACTTCTGGTTCAATCACGGAAGCAGTTCATGTGTATTGTACAAAAAATAGACAATGCAGTGCTCCAGATACCAATATTTAGAATGTTGATTAAATTTAGATCTAGTATATGAATAAATGTTTTAAGTCTAGTATATTGTATGTGATGATAAGAAATGGCTGTCTTATAAAGCAGTCCTGATGGTGAATAATCCTAACTCCAGAGTCCACAGTCAAAGGAAGTGGAAAACAGGTCTGAGACAAAATCCCCTCGCGATTTCAAGGCGCAGAGACAACACTCACGTTTGTGTGAAATTAATTTCCTTAGGCACGATTATGTTTTTTGGCCACATCATGGCAGTGTGGGGAAAGGGGACAGGTTTTATTAAGTGGATTGGTATGCTTTACATTGTATATATATACACGTGTCAAAGGCGTATTAGACTGGCTTTGTCAAACTTAAGAACAAATCAGACTTACCAACAAGCTCAGAAAACGGAACTCGTTCGTAAGTCGGGGACAACCTGTATACAAAATCATTAATTGAATTGGCACCTATGTATCGTGATAACATCATATCAGGTGCTGACTGGAGTTAGTACTATAAATCCAATATTGTACGTAAGCTGTTAAAATAAAACAGCACAACAGAAATTCGAGTCAAATGTTTCCATTGTTTAATTAGTTTTCAGTAAGTAATAAGAAGGCAAATGTTTGTGCACACATTGTTTTTCTGCCTGAGTCAGTAGTGCCAGGGCTCCTTGGGAAAACTCTGACAAGGCTCTAACAGAGGGCTTTAAATCCAATAACATGAGCTTAGTTTCTAATACTAAAGGGATCACGTTCAGGGTACAGCAAGGAAATGCACTCAGTTCCAGAATTATCATTAATTTGAGTAAAGAAAATTCTCCTCCAAAATACTTGAAAATAAAAATGAAAAATACAGGCAGAGGCATTACAGAATGCTGAGCGTAATCATCAATATGGAATCTCCCCACATCATTCAAGTCTCTTGTGGACAGGCCTTTTAAGGTCAGCAACAGGTTTTTAATGCGGTATAGATGGGGAGACTAGGGTGACCTTGCCAGCATGCATACAACAAAATACATAAATATCCTTTATTATCAGTCGTAGTAGCAGTAGAAGAAGAAATCTTACTACTGTATTAGTAGTAGTAGCAACAGCAGTATTAACTATAGTATTAATAGGATTAGTATTAATAGTATTAGTAGTAGAAGCAGTACTAGCAGTAAGTAGTGATAGGTACTGTAGGTGGATGGATGGATGGATGGATAGATAATAGAAACAGCAATAAGTGTTAGTATTAGTACTAGTAGTAGCAGCAGTAATAGTAGTCTTACTTGTATGTAGCAGCAGCAGTAGTAATATAAGTAGTATCAGTAGTTCTCTAATCGATTGGCAACCGATCGAAATCGGCCGATAATCAGTTAAATTTTACTGAACGGTTGTTTCTCAACCGGCTGATCACATAAACTGATACTATAGTTAATGGCACACAAGTGGACAGCTACATCAACATGACATCACCAGTCTGGGAATATCATCAAGTCTCTTTAGAAGATGTCAAATTTGTCATATTCAATGTTTTTGTTCTAAAGCAAAATAGTGGGGTGGGGGGGGGGGGCGTCTGCCAGAAAACACGACATACCTTTAGAACAACGCAATGTAAATAATCTGAGTAATGAATAGTCATCCGCAAAGGCAGCCTCTAGCTCGTGTAAGTCATCCAATGTTCAACCACCTGTAGCAGAAGCGCTCGAAAAGCTCGAGCCTTACTCTGTAGAGAGTAAAAAGACTAAAACACTGCTTACTAATGAGTAGACAAGATTGGCTCGCCAAATATAAAGTGATCAGGGATTTGTGATTGGTCCCAAAAACCCTGATCGGAGCAATCCTTCTAGAAAAAGCAGTAACAGTAATAGTACAAATAGAAGTAAAAGTAGCAGTAGTAGCTGTAGAAACCTTTTGTGTTTTCAGACATGTTATTTTCACAAGCAGATTCATCATAAAGATTTTTTTCTTGTAAAGGGTAATAAGTACACTACTCACAAACATTTAACAGTGTATACATATAGAACACATCTTCAGAAGAGCAGGGCAGAGTTCTTGTCTGGACCACACGGTTTCCCTGTGGAACTTCACTACTCCTCTGAGATCATCTTTAATTGAGGGCACGACAGACAGGGCCTTGATGAGATTCATCCTGACTGATTAAAAACATGCCAGGAGCAACACGATGGAAAACACAGACATGCTGGAGGCAGTCATGCAAAAAAGACTCACAGACATACTGTAAAAAATAAAGGGCAGTACAGGAAAGAGTTGCTGTGCACATACTGTATGAACGTCTGTACAGTACGAACCCGCAGGTGATTGGTGAAAAAAAGTCATGTTGCTTGTTAGCTTAATCTCACACAGACCCCTGGTCTAATAGCGTCTAAGGACCACCTGGTGCTTATGTTTGCGCTTGGATGTAAAAGTATGCTTTCCTCTGGTATACATTACAAACAATGTACCGGCATTTGGGTGGAGTCTAATTATAGAATGTTTGGAGTAGAAAAAAATTGTGATGTTCTTCACTGTGAAACTCAGGGTTACTGAATTAAAATGAAATTTCTTCTTTGAGCAGAGGTATATATACTCAGCAAAAAAAGAAACGCCCCTTTTTCAGGACTGTGTATTTCAACAATAATGTTGTAAAAATCCAAA
>JAQMYJ010000017.1:8962448-8980685 GCA_030014305.1 Clarias laeviceps
ATTTATAACATTTTATAACTTAATTAATAAACTTGTAAATAACTCATGAAAGAATAAAGTTACATTAAAACCAAATTCAATCAAATTCATATCACAATATGATATTCCATACCACAAGCTGAGGTCTAACTACAACTATACCACAAGCTGAGGTCTAACTACAACTATACCACAAGCTGAGGTCTAACTACAACTATACCACAAGCTGAAGTCTAACTACAACTATACCACAAGCTGAGGTCTAACTACACCTGTACTACAAGGAGGGGTCTAACGACAACTGTACTACAAGGTGAGGTCTAACTACAACTATACCACAAGGTTAGGTCTAACTACAACTATACCACAAGGTCAGGTCTAACTACAACTATACCACAAGGTGAGGTCTAACTACAACTATACCACAAGGTCAGGTCTAACTACAACTACAGTATATTAAAAGGTGGGGTCGAACTACAACTAAACCACAGTTAAAGTCTAACTACAACTATACTACAAGGTGGGGTCTAACTATAACTATACCACAAGGTGAAGTCTAACTACAACTATATTAAAAGGTGGGGTCTAACTACAACTATACTCTGCTGATGTCCTATTACATTGTTTAATAGCTTAGGCTTATTTCTGCAAATAATACAAGATAAGCTCTGGTCCTCTTGAGGTCCTTTTCCCATAATGGATGGAACAGAAGGAAGCTAAGGTATTGTCAATGAATAAGCTAGTACTTACAGAAGTACTGTATACATGAGTAATTACACAAGAAACCAAAGTGTATCTTGATGGTTTATTTATTTGTAACAACTTGTATCGGTGAGTAATCTGATTAAACGAGAGGGATTCCACATGTGGTGATAATAAAGCATAGCAGCACTGGGACATTTAACTATATGTACAATGTAACATTTGCAACAATTGTTAATTAACTGTTGGTCGCCAGCAGGGTGAAAGTAGGTCGGTACGGTCCGCAATACTGGAAAGAAAGCAGCTGCCTGCCAAAACCCACATTCAAAACCAGTCACGGAAGCACTTTCAGAAAGAAAACACTTCTGCTAACGTTTCGTCATCTTAAACAAGACTTTGTCGCCTTCTTCTCCTGCTTCTAAGTCGTTCGAAATTGCATCGAGACCATCCGTGTTGTTCACAGGTACCAAGGTAACTAGTTTCCAACAAAGGCTGAATTCCAAATCCATCTCTAACCCCTAATCAAGGGGTGCTACTTGGTGTGTGGAACAAGGTGTGTGCTTATATACATTAAATAGCACATTAGCTTTCCATTTTACGCCATTTGGGATACACCGGAAGTTAATGGAGCTGATATTCTGAAGTGGAAATAAGTGATAATATAAAGTAGATCGTAAGTTTCTCAGGACTGTCCACCACCTCTATGGTTTATTCTCCTCACCTTTTCGCTACATATCCATCCATCTAGGAACATTTGTAGTCCAACGAAGGACCGTGGAAGCCAGTAGTGACCATTGTATTGTATGTGTGTTGGTGGAAAAAATAACTGGTCAAATAAACTCAAATCATAATATGTTGATACTAAATGGCGTTTGTGGAACTGCTGTATAAAAGCAATATCACTCTCAAGATCGTGCTGCTGTACTGAATATTATCAGCATGACCGTGATATCTTCAGCACTCCACATCACACATTCAAGCACAACAGTTCAAAACAACTCTCGTATGATATTGCTTAACTAAAGAGGCCACATGTACAAACTCACACAAACACTTCAACACCATGCTTGAGGTGACATATTAATACACTTGATAGCTCCACTTAAATATTTCAATTAGAATGTACGTAATGTTACGCAATGCTAGATGAATGAGCACGAGTAATAGGAGCTACAGTAGCTTGTTTTTGTCAAGTAGAGATTAATGTGTCCTCCTCTTAAACCCCAGACCCAGACGTGTCTGTTTCTCAGCACGCTTGCTCCTAAGACAAAGGAACCACTTAGGGAAATGTCAAGCAGTCCACACAAGAGCAAGTTATCTACACAGACAAAAAAATAAATACTGTACACAGATTCTATTTCCAAGGAGTCACTGGATCAAGACGACATTCCAAATAGAGTGGCTTTGTTCAAGACAACCACACATGCACAGCAGGTTGTAAACATGGCTCAATGACATATCCATCAGAATGCTCATCAAAAAAAAAAAAAAAAAAGACCTTGATGAGTTTTGAGGGGCGGGGCTTTAGTTATTCATGCTGATCTTGAGAAAGATGGAAGAGAAACTGATCTCACATTCAGAGCAGTACATTCAAGCGTTAAAAAAAAAAAATCAATGGGAAGAACTTGTACAGAGCCTAAGCTTTGCACACCATAGAAGATAAATATTTTAACAAAAATCAATCTTCGCCCACAAACCAAACTTTTCCAGTGTTTTACAGTGTCCCACACTATTTCCTGAGCCTTTACTTACTTTTTTTTTTTATAGCTCTACAGTTTGGGGTCATACAGGATTGCAATATAAATATAGCTGCTATAATTAACAATCATGACAAACCCTTTTCCCTTCCAAAAAAAGCCCTTCTGGATTTATTTATTGAGCCCCTTATGGGACATAGAAGAAAAAATATGAATGAGACAGAAGAAAGTACAAAGAAGGGAAAAAAAATGAAACAAAAAATGACTACAAAACTGTTAGGAAGCCTTTGTTGTTGGTGGTTTATCACTGCTCCTCCCAGGGGTCGCCAGAGCAGATCATCAGATCCGCAACTTTGGCACAGGTTTTACACCGGATCCCCTTCCTGACGCAACCCTCGCGTTTTATCCTGGCTTGGGACCGGCACTGCCTCCAGTGTCTGGGGTTTGGGCACTGGCTGGAAATCAAACCCAGGCCTTTTGCATGGTAGGCCAGAAACCTAAAACCCGAGCCACCAATGTCCACGATAGCCTTTGTGTATATTCTGATTGGTTACAAAAATTCAATCTCGTCTATGATTGGCTGGAAACCAGTGAAGGCAGGACTTAAATCTCAGCAGTAACAGGGCCTGGATTCTAGCATAAAACTAAACAACATGCCAAGAATCAGTTGCCTAAAAGGACTTGGCAAATATATTGTAAGCAGACTATCATACCTGATAGACCACCATCGCATTGTAAGTGAACGCTGGAATTTTTTTAAACCTTCAACATACTGTTGTAGCTGACATGCTGTCACTGTGAGATATCTGAAAGAGGTACGACATTAACCGTCAATGCTATGCCAATAACATATGTAACCCTTAATATCAATTTGCTGGACCAGATGAATTTTCCAAGATATCTGACTGCATTAGACCTGACCAAGACCCATTATCTGAGCATGTATGAAAACAAAGTACCAAAATGGTTACAGAGTCACTGCCTAAGTACTACAAAAATCTTTTTTAATCAGTACATTAAAAGTCTATGTGTCCTCATAATGACACCAGCAGGGTCTGGCCATTTTTTTCTTCACTAAGGCCACTCAGGCATTCCTTATACAGTACATCTTCCCCTCCATGACTTCTAATACCAAATGCAGCTGTATAACCTGATTTTCAGTCTCCCCAACTTCTCCACTAATTGCCATGTTTCCCTGCACTCACTTCCTGTAGCAGCCCACATCAGATTTACAGCACCGATAATTGCCTACAAAGCTGAAAACGGACCCCACCTACCTAAAGACGCTTCAGTCCTAACATAAATCGTGCCTTGACTTGACCTCCTCAAGAGGACACGCACAAGGACTCTTCGCTGTACTTGCAGGTGATGGAATAAAGGAGGGTCACTAGCTGTCTTCACTCGAAGACCAATCATTTTTAATAAGCTTTTTAATTTAAAAAAGAAAGGGAAAATTTTTTTTACTTTTTTTTTTTTTTGCTGCAGTACCAACTCCTGAGTACACTGAACTCCTTCCTCTCCAACAGGGTTTTAGCTTGATGGTATTCTTAGCCTCTGACCTAATTGCACTAGCATGAGGACATGTTTTGTCGGAGACTACAAAACACTTATGTAAGATGCTTTGGATGAGGATATCTGCCAAACACTTAGGTGTCACTGACAGAAACTGACCAGTGGTCATCCCTAGATAAGCATGCTTAGCCATATAGCCTTGAGTCATCAGGCATAAAAAAAAAATCTATGGATGTGATAACCTGCGCATTCAGCTGACTTCATTTTATTGTCTCATAACATTTCTGAGACTGAAGCAACCCCGGATCATAACACTGCCTCTAGAGGCTTGTACAGTGGGCACTATGCATGATGGGTGCACCGCTTCATGCGCTTCCCTTCTTACCCTGACACATCCATTGCTTTGGAAAAGGGTCAATTTAAACTCATTGAACCACATGACCTTTTTCCATTCAAATCATTACGCTCCCTAGGAAGTTGGAATGGGAAACACCAGGGACCAGACAATACAATATTATTACGATACCTAGGTGCTGATTTGATTTATATTGCGATTCTGTAAGCATCACAATTTTATCAATTTTGAGACCTTGAACGTTTAAAAAAAAATTTGAGTCATAACTTGGAAGTTTTATACCTTAGCTTTATTCAATGGCTTAACATCAGAATTCAATGTGAGTAATTACTGTAAATGGAGCTCATTCCTTACAGCAACAGTTTCTGGATTACAAACCAAAGGCAGCATTTAAACAATACAAACTAACTGTAAATACAAAAGTTTAACATTTAACTTAAAATTAAATGAAACCAAAAAAAAAGCTACATTTTACCAAACAGCACTTACATTTGTTGTTATCCGACATAACTATTACTTCAAAACAGCAAATAACTTACTCCTTCCACACATGATGCCAATGGGGGAATAGTTTAGAGCGAGTAGGATTATAAGGATCCCCTGATGTTTTACCACCTCAAAGTCTCAAAACTGAACTTGACATTGAGTACATGTTGAGCAGGTACGAGCATGCCGGCGTTCTTCTAACGCATGAGAGTTTCAAGACTAATTTACATACATGGCTAGTTAAAGACTGGTTTAAGCGTAGTGGGTTTTGATTGATTGTACAGAACTTAATTGGTCATCGTGGTTCAGAGATGAGATTTTTTTGGGGCAATCTGTTTATGATTGTGATGTCTATTCATAATATTTTTCCTAATCACAGTCCTACTACAAAGTTGATGGTTCAGATCTATCCTTCCAGGCTGTATTTGTGCGTTGGACAGAATTTAACCAAATTCATTACTAAGAAGAATCTCCCTAGTTGTTTTCTTTGTTCGAAAATTTTTATTTGTTTTATTTTTATTTTTTTTGTGGCCAGGCAGTGTTTTTAGGTTAAAATGGATAATCGGATTAAAACTGATATCCCAGTTATTGTTTCACAACCAAACATACTGTCAAAAAACAAACAAAAAAAAAACGCCCACACTTAAATTTTATCATGAAAATCAAACATGTCCAAACATTTCCCAAAGTACAACAGGTGGTTGGAACATGTTTGGGACATGTCCCATCAGACGGCATTCCGGACTTCTGAGCACGAAATGCTCAGCCTGCTAGTCTTTCGTCTTAAACGTTAAATGCCATCACTCAGTCTCTATTTGAAAACAGATTCAGGACAAAAAGAAATCCAACTGTATTAATGCTGAGGCTTTCACAAATCATTTTTTCCCTGAGGATGGAACGAGAACAGATGAAAGAGACGATGATGAAAGTGACTTCTCTGGGTATCTCAGTTTCATTTGCCTCAGTTGTATGAGACAGGATTATAATATCCCAGCAGCTCATCTAGTAGACTCGGCACGTTCCTTGTTCCCCCGATTCTCTCTGTCACTTATAATTCTGGTCAATGAGTGAAAGTGAATTGTTTTGAGGACAGGAGGAAGACGTGCATAAAATATGGCAGCGGTGACAGAGTTAAAGATTTACAGTGCCACTTTTGAAGGTGCCAGGAATGATAAAAAAGAGGAAGAAGAAGAATGGAGGACACGAGGGTTGTGGGAGAGTCAGAGTAATAAAGATATATGATACAGTTCACAACCAGGGGGATCACTTCCATCAGCAACTAAACAATCAAAGGAATACTCCAACACAAGCTCTATCTCAGGGGTTCCCAAACTAGCGGCAAAAAACAGTTCACATCCTACTTAGTTTTTTTTCCCATTCCTGAGATGCTGCACTAGCATAGGAGGTAAAATTATAATGAACCAATATTAAGGAATAACTCGGATAACAGAAGTCATTTTAATGACCATGAGAAGGGTCAGGTGCCATCCAGACACGAATACCATAACAACTTAAAAGCCAGATAGTGAGCACAAAATACAAAGGAATCACTGTGAGCTAAATTCAGAGCGAGACTTCACAGAGCATGCTTGTGAAGCAGGAATATTTACTGTGTGTCTGCGCGCGCGTGTGTATTTAGTTTTGATACCGCCTCTCTGAGCCAGTGGCACTGAACCTCGAAAATTTTTTCGATGAGACAGGTATCAAAATCTAGAACAAGATATTAAAACATATTGCAAATCATCTAGTTAGTTGACCTTCATTTCTTTTTACTTATATACACACTGATACTTCATGACATTATGACTACCCGCCTAATATTGTGTTTTCTGACAACTTCCTATCAGAACAAGCATTAACCTCTTCTACAGGATCGAACAACACGGGCCTGGCTTTTACTCTGCATGAGCATCAATGAGCCTTGGCCACTCATGAACAGTTTTCCTTCCTTGGCCCACTTTTGGTAGACTGCAGAACATCTCACAAGTGTTTCAGTTTTGGAGTTGCTCTAATCCCAGTCATTTAGCCATAGGTACACATACTGTATGTAGCCATAACATCACAATTTAAAACATAAAGCCCAAGGTTCGCCTTGTGCCACCTTGGTAGCTGTGACCCCTCAGGGATGATTCCACAAGACCTTCGAGGTTGTGGTGGATTACCGGTGAATATATCCATCCATCCATCCATCTAGGAACCTCTGTAGTAAAACCACAGATTGTAGTTCCCATTTTGTACAACCATGGTTGGACCTCCAGTCAACAGGTGAATATATATACAGTAACCCGCAATATGTTAAATATCCTGCAATGCAGACAACCTTAATCTCTGTAGAAGCTTAGACAGTTGCCCACTTAGGTGCTCCCTTAGTATACAGCACTAGTGATCTGTGTTTCTGAAAGATTAGATTCAATGGCTTTAAACTAGAGAAAATATAAGACTATATTCAGTTGTACTTGCTTCCACTCTAGAGTAAGACATTACGCATTTTGTCCTTTTGTGTGTTTATTCCTTCAGTAATAGAAGAGACAATCTCAAATGTGCAGTGAATGGCCCGATATTAAACCAGCTTTTCCACACTTTAAAACGCTGCATGCACAGTGGTACTGTTGTGTTTGAGCGCTCGCCTTTTTCACCCACTTTGTAACCGAAATAGCACCATATTTCATTTCAGGCCGTCTCATTACTGCTGCCATCTCTTCAAATCAAGTCCCTGAACAAAAAAATAAAAAAATGTTCTCTATTGTTGCTCACAGCTCAATTTTTGCAACAGGTCATATTGCAATCTCAGTCAGGTTTTTTTCCCCCGCTATGTCACACATGGTGCTTAAAAAGACAGATTCCTATCCCAGTCAGAGCAATTAGACATCTGCAAAGTAAAAATAATGATTATTTCAAAATGCTGATAGGGTACCGTTTTCAAAACTCTAGTAATGGGGTATACCGTACAAAATGAATCATCAGTCAGGAAAACATGAATATGATCGTGGTTATGAGTGATGGCCAGTGGAGCCTGGATTTTGTGGAGGATTTACACCTGTCCTCCTAAATGCAAGCTCACCCTTCCCACTAGATGGTAAATCTGTACCTTGGCCAAAGGTTTTGAGAATGACATAAACAATACTTTTCACATAGTCTGCTGCTTCAGTGTTTTTAGATCTTTTTGTCAGATGTTACAGTGGTATACTGAAGTATAACATGCATTTCATAAGTCAAAGGCTTTAATTGACAATTACATAAATTTTATGCAAAGAGTCAGTATTTGTGCCTCCGAGTGGCACAGTGGTAAAGTGCTCGCCCTATCATGCGGAGATCGCAAGTTTGATTCCCGGGTGATGCTGTAACCTCTCGCAGCTGGAGGTCTAGTGAGAGCTGATTGGCCGAGCCCTCAGGGGAGGGATAACAGGTACCACATTAATCACGTCTCTACAGGCAATCAGGGGCGTCTGTGAGCTCACGCAAGCAGAAGGAGCGGATAGCGCTGTCCTCCGAGTGTGTTACTCCGCCCCCAACGGTGCGTGAGTTAGCAGTTCGAAAAGATGCGGCTGGCTGGCATCACGTGGTTCGGAGGAAACCCGTGATAGTCTTCGGCCCTCCCAACTGAGTGGTAGTAGTTGCCCTAATGTGGGAGCCCCCTAGTGACGCGGAGGAATTGGACACGACTAAAAATAGGGAAAAAATCGGGGGAAAATTCAGGAGAGTCAGTACTTGAAGTGTTGATCTTTCTTTTTTAAGACCACTGCAATTCGCCATGGGAGGCTGTCAACCAATTTCTGGCCCACATACTGACTGATGGCAGCCCATTGTTGCATAATCAATGCTTGGAGTTTATCTCTTGAGGATTGACCACAAGTTCTCAATGGGATCAAGGTCTGGGGAGCTTCCTGGCCATGTTTTGTTCCCTGAGCCACTTAGTTATCCCTTTTGTCTTATTTCAAGGTGCTCCATCCATCATGCTGGAAAAGGCATTATTCATCACCAAACTGTTCTTGGATGGTTGGGAGAAGTTGCTCTCAGAAAATGTTTTTGTACCATTCTTTATTCATGGCTGTGTTTTTATGCAAAATTATGAGTGAGCCCACTAGGCTCAGAAGCAACCTCATACATGAATGGTCTCAGGATGCTGTAGTGTTGGCATGACACAGGACTGATAGTTGAGCTCATCTTTTATTATCTGGGCAAGTTTCTTTTTCCCCATATGCCCCAAACAATCGGAAAGGCGATTCATCAGGAAAAATTACTTTACCCCAGTTCTCAGCAGTCCAATCCCAGTACCGTTTGCAGAACATTAGTGTCTCCATGAGGAATGTGGCTTCTTTGCTGCCCTTCTTGAAATATATGATGGTGAGCACAATCATCAATCCCGTGACACCACGCTCTTATCTACTGCATCTGTTTTATATGTGTGATATCCTTGAAGACAATCTAAAGACAAATGGAAATGCCATTTTAAAGAGAGTTGTTGAATTCATCAGGAGTTGTTTGAAATGCAAGGTAATGCAATATATAATATATAATAAAGATATAATGCAAAGCCAAAAGGTGCAATGGCTACATTTTAATATTTGACCAAATCTGTTTTTATTCATTCATTCATTCATTCATTCATTAGTCCTCAGTAACCACTTTATCCTAAAGATCTGGAGAACACTGGGCATGAAGAATACTCCCTGTATAAACATTTTTTTCATTTGAAAAACACACATTAACATTTAGGCACTTGGCAGACACTTACACTGGGTTACTAGGTTATTAACTAGCTTTGTAGGCAAGCATCAGGGCTTTGAATTTCATTCGGGCAGCTACAGGAACCTGTAAGCTCTGAGTAAACACATTCATTCACTCATTTACACCTAGAGGTAATTTTTCTTGCCTACCGGCATGGAATGAAAGGGGCAGAGGAAAGCAAAGTAAACAGAGCTCAGGATAGAACCAGGGATACTAAAGTTGTAAAGGGGCATCATGTCAAATTGAACCAGCATGCCATCCTGTCCTTAATACAGTTGAACGACTTAGGAAAATATGTTTGCTATAGATATTACACTGGTAGAGCACACAGAAAGGAGGCAGCTAAGCAACAGTTATCATCAACACAGCATTGTCTATAATCAAAGCAAGATCCTACTCTTACATCCGCAACACCTTCTGCTTTCTCTCTTTTGCAAAAACATCACAAGAAACCAAGGTACCCTGACTTTATAATAAGGCAAAAGACAAAACAGTATGGTCTGACTAATATACACACACACACACACACACACACACACACACACACACACACACACACACACACACACAGGCAGGCAGAAGCGGGAACAAGGCAGTCGATGAGGGCTGAGTGAGCATCTAAAACTGAGGAAACCCAGAAGCAGTGGATTACCTCAGTTAATGAGTATGCCGATGACACAGCTCACCCCAGACATATGCACACACTCGAAATGCCATGGCAGTGTGTGTGTGTTATGGGACGCCACACATGAACAGTGTCTGTGTTCAACACAAGCTTTAATAAGAACGGATTTAATAGGATTCATCTGCGGCTGTAACCTTGCGCAATTATGGTTTAATACCTGACCACGAGGCATGAAATGAGAGGGTCATATTGTGGACAGGGGTTATATTGGACTGCCCCATCAAATATCTCTAACACAGTTAGAAGAGCTGGTGAAGTTACAGCCATCAGTTCAGAAAAGGCTAATTAACTCAATCTGTGCAGTTTCCAAGACCAGGCAAGCATTACCAGAGTTATAAAGAAAAAAAAATCTATTTCATAATTATTACACCCTTTTGGCACAGTGCTGCCTCACAAACATACCAAAGCCCTAGAGACTTTCAGTTTCCCTCTGTTATAATAGACTGTGAGGAAGCATAATGAATCGAGTCATATATTCTCTCTAGCACGGTTAATCCATGCGTGTCTTTAATTGAATCACCCAAATTCAATATCTGTCCGTCTCAAGGACGACGCAGACGATCCAAATCGATCGAGTTATTACTAGCAGCAGACGGGGAGCACAACGAAAAACGACTGGTCGAGTGCCTCCTGAAGAGAAGGACAGAAAACCGGCTAGCCATGCCGGGGATCACCTGGGGGGAGGAAAAATAGGCACATGGGCGATCAAGGCCAAATCCAGAGCTTACCTTTCCCCAGGGTTGGAGATGAAAGGATTAGAGGGGGACGAATGAGAAAGAAAGAAGGACAGTACGGCTATACCGAGTGAAGGTAGAGTCTGAGAAGGCTTGTTTGAAATGATCACAATATAGTCTGAAAATATGAAGGCTTCATGGTATTGTAATGCAATATTTTTAAAACATATAAACTGGTGTATGGTAGCATGTTGTTGAAAAGATAGTGTAGCTGCAAGGAAAGGAAATCTAACAAGCATGGAAGTGTGTAGTACTGAGAGTGCTTAGGGAAAGATAGTAAAGTTGTTATGTTTTGTTCTGGTTAGCAATGCCATGTTCTTTCGTGTTTGAAGGCCAGTTCATGTATTCTATGTTGACAATTGAAGAAGAAAACATACATACTAATACCTCTGCATACAAATTTACTCAAGTGGAGGCGAGTTCTCATGTAAAAATTTTGTATTCACTTACTTATTGTCTTATTGATAGGCTCCAGGTCCCCTGCAACCTCGCTTTATCCTGTATTCGGGGTGGCAGGTGACCTGGAGCCTATCCCAGGAGGCTTAGGGCGTGAGGCGGGGTACACCCTGGATAGAGTGCCAATCTATCGCAGGGCACACACACATGCACTCACTCACACACTACGGGCAATTTGGGAACGCCAATTAGCCTAATCTGCAGGTCTCTGGACTGTGGGAGGAAACCCACCAAGCACAGGTAAATGCATCCAGCAAAAATATTACCAATATTACCAATTTCCAAAACTATAATATATAGTTTTTGCATATAAAAACAAATCAAAACATTTAGAAAAGACATGTAACTGAAGTAAATTATGAAATATACAGACATTAAACCTCACTTAATCTTAATTTATGATCCCTCTTGGCATCGGCTGCTTTCTAAACAAAGCTTAAAGTTCTTGCAGAATCTTGCAAAAAAATGCTAAAAAAAACAACAAAAAAAACCCCACAACAATGATGTAAACTTGCTTCGCTTGGCTTTCCACTTGCAAACAAGTTTTGACCGGCTACCAGAAGTATACGCAACCGGATGTACGCGCGACTGGCTTGGGTCACTCATATACCAGAAATGAAATTTTGGTTCTTAAGGCGAAAATTCAAAAGGCCGGGCATTCGTAAGCCGAGGTACCACTGTATTAACTTGTAAATGCACATTTTTAAAATATTTTTTCCTTATTGATACTGTGTTCATCTATATTTTAGGACGCAGTAAAAACAAGGTCATCTAAATTCAAGATCATGCATTCTGTTTCACCCTGTTTTTCAAATCGCACTTTTTTATATCTGTACTGAAATGCCTTTGTGAAAGTGCATTTTTTAAACCAGTCGAAACCCTAGAAACTAAACTTGTGCAAAAACGGTGACCAGAAGTCAAGACAAGGGAGGGGGTCCCTTATTTCAACCTGGTGTGATGCGAAAGAAAAAAGAAAAACAGAACAGGTGGTTTTCCACAACCCCATACACTATCCTTGTATAAATGTAAAAAACATGAATTTTGCATACCAGGTACCCCTTAAACGGACTTTCAGCAGTGATGCAACTGTCCAAATATCCTGTACACCATGAGTAACAGTGATATCATTAGATCCATGGCAGTGTTTCTACAAACAGCCAGAGTGTCTCCTGCCTCAGAGCACTCTTGTCAATAAAACCTTCAGGTCAAAACCCATTATTGTTTTATCCTCCATCTTTCATTCCTTTCCTTTCTTCCTATCTCTCCAATAACTCCCCATCACAACCTCGTCATACCTGATACTTTGCAACTGTCACAACACAATATCACTATAAACCGGAGATTTATTTGTAGGTCAGAGCATCCCTTTTATTACTGAGGTCAGTTAAACTGAATAGACAGTCATGAAGACAAACGTTAAGAACGATGACAATGCGGGATTCCTTTGATAACGTTCAAGCACAAAAAGCCGTTTCTTTTTTTTTTTTAAGTAACATGCAGTTAATAGTAGAAAGTATGAATGGTGGAATTTCAGGGCTGCCCTGAGGGAGTTTGGACTTCACCCAACTCTTTACTCTGTCAGCTGTAAAAGGCAACCAGAAAGGGGGATCTGTATCGCACACAAACAGGCAAACGCTCCGCCTCATTAAAATTCTGTAGCCTTCAGCAAACAGTGCCTGGATCAAGTGTTATCGTGTAATATTTGCTTGAAGCTTAAGCTATTTTCCAATCAAGTTACTAGATGAAACACAAAAGTGTAAGGGCACAAAATCCTGCTATGCCTTTTATTATTGTCGTCTTGTTTGGCTTTCCGCTTCCGAAAAGCCAGAAAATGTCCGACTCCACCTGCCCATTTGTCCCAGAGTGAGCCAAAATCCATGACCGCTTTCTGACAAGATTAAAGTCAGTCTTATAGCCAACAGTACAGTATACCCAATTATAATGGCTCATTCTGTGGGTTTTTATCCTCCTGTTTTTCAAAAATGCTCTCCGTGTATGAGTGTGCATGGGGGGTGGGGGTGCGGGGGGAGGGGGGGTGCTTTCAAAGTGTCACCCTGCACATGCCCCCTGCAACTTTATTTTATTATTTCACTATTGAGCAGAGCCGCTAGACTTGGAAAACACTCTGCACTGCACCTGAATCCACTGCACTGGCGGTAGAAAACATACTGCAAACAGAGATTATGGATAAGAACACCGTGTTCGACTTTGGATTGATCTAATTCACACTTATGCAGTTGCCCATTCATCATCGTAATCCTTGTGACATTTCGCTATGTTGATGTTTTTCCACATTTCGCCTTCTCTATGGCTCCGTTCACATGACGAGCAATATTGACTCCCATGTTTGGTGAAATTGGATTTGCATGTCATGACGGCTCAGTCTCATAATTACAAGTGACCTTTATCTGACTCTAACATGGATGTGTATGTCGTCTGAAAAGCCACCCATCGTTACGTCTTTGCTCATGAAGCCGCGGTCGTTTATGGCCAGGTTTTCTGATTTCCTTTAAAATGATCTCAAACGCTGCTCTACAGTATTTCTATAAGTTCTCTCCAGTTTGGAGATAATTATCATTATTATCAGTTTTTATGATTTTCTCCCGATTTTCTCCCTAATTTAGTCGTAGCCAATTCCTGATCACATCAGTTAAAACTGCTTGCTCACGCACCGCTGGGAGTTTTGTAACACATTCAAAGGATATCGCTTTCTGCTGCTTTCACAACATGCAAAAGTGACTCAGATGCAATCTGAAAAACTTCAGATTTGTGCGTTCAGACACGCCTAAAAAAATCTAATTTGAGTCACTGAACCATGGTTATATGAACGTAGCCTATTACAACTGTGGGTTACTATCACAGTGCTGGGGTTGAAGTTTCAAAAACAATGTTTATATTTTCAGAAAAAGGGTGAAAACTTTGATGTTTATACCTGCAGTCATTCGTCTCTTTAATGAGTGGTATTGTTGACCTCCTTGTTGCTGATGAGGAGTGAATTGCCACTGTATATATTTTTATTCTCTAGACATACTATCTTCCTGTACGAGTGTGTGTAGTGTGTATGTGTACTTGACTTCTATTTTATTTTAATGTACCCTATTTCTCCCCCCCCCCCCGCCCTCAGTACATTTCAGTCTGTGCTGCCGCATAACTGCAATTTCCCTCTGGATTAAAAACGATTTCTCTTATCTTTTCAAAGATATTCCTATGTGTATGGATGGACATTAAAAGTCTTTAGAAATTTCCTCTCTCACAATCCAATTTTGCTGCGTTCCTATCTGTCGTCTGAACGGTTCATTAAATTCAATTCAATATTACTTACACCCCAGAGGCTGTAGCGCCTCGCAGCCAGAGGCCTGAAGAGAGCTGATTGGCCGAGCTCTCTCAGAGGGGAGGGATGGGACGCACTCTAATGCTCTCGCATCAATCCCGGCTCTATAACATCCAATCACGGGTGTCTGTGAGCTTTATTTATTTTAAGCGGAAGGAGCGGATAGGCGCGATGAGGGAGTGCCCTAACGATGCGTGGGAATCGGATATGACTAAATTACGGAGAAAATCAGGAAAAAATCCCCCCATTACCCCCTCCCCTCCCCGTTAAATAAATAAATAAATAAATTCAATGTTATTTGTACAGTGTTTTGAAAAATTGTCGCAAAGCAAAGAAACGTTACAGAAATTTGAATATACTGTAGTTCTCAAGCAGGTCAACATACTGTAGGTAACAGTGACAAGGAAAAACTCCCTGAGAAGACATGACGAAAGCTTGAACCTGACTCAAAAGGGAAGCCGTCCTGTTCTGGGTGAAACCGAACAATGGGATTATAGAATACTCATTCACCAAGTGTGATAAAAGTATACAGTATTGTTTATTGTGTATATTTTCTTTATGATTACAGAAGAAGTTATTGGATACAGTATCCAGGTGAGAAGGCTGATTTAGGAATTAAATGTTAAAATTTTTTTAGGCATTCCAGATGTTTGAACAAGCTTATTTTTCCATACTTGACTATGGGATCCTATAAGCATTTTAGTATTATTACTCTGTGTCACCTGGTACATTAATGTAGAGCAAATGTATATACATCACATACCGTTTTTTGTACAATGACTCTTCTACAATCTGTGTCCTTGCAAACCCCACTTTCAGGCTCGAACCATATTGTGTGTGTGTGAGAGAGAGAGAGAGAGTTTGCAGTTCAAGCACCTCACAGAAAAGGGGATTTTAATGAGCTTGGCTCACTTACGCTCAGAGACAGGCAGGATCACAGACGATTCAGGTGTCCATCTGACTGCCTGGCACTGTGAGCACAGACCTGAAAGATGTTCTGCTTGCAGGCACACATTAACGGAGGTTACCTTTCTTTCTCTCTTTCCTTTTTTTATTAAATATATTATACACTGAGTTGAACGTGGGATAATTACTGAAATGCATCACATCTAACTCCTGCTTCCGACATTTTTACGAACTTTTCTTCTCTTTATTAATTAATTATGACTCAGCTAAAGTACAACCCCATTCGGGTTCATGAGCATCTGATTCTTGTTGCATAATGCAGAATGGATTCTTTCAAGATTTCTATTCATCATTCATAATAGGAACTTGAAATGTCTCCCAACTGCTTTTCAAAATAAGGCTTTCATGATCCGCCTACACAAAAGAAACAGTGATTAAATTAACAGGAATAAAGAATTAAGTAATACTGGACAAAACAACAGTGTTGCTGAGCTTTCTGTGTGGTTTTTTGTGTGTTTATGTGTGTCTGTGAGACTTGTTTTGTTGGGTGATCAAATTTTCTAAAGCTTGTGTAATTGCTTCACACTCTGTTCCTGCAAATCCAATTAGGAGGAAAAGGTGGAATGTAAAGCAGCAAAGAGAAATCAAAACTACCTCAGCCAGAGAGGTTTCTAGAAATATAAGGAAAATTGGTCCATTTTGACCAGGGGAGGACATTTTGTTGGTCCCCACAAAGAAAACTGCTTTTGCTTGAATTCCAATAAAAGTTGCATTTAGAATATTTATTGTCTATATACAGTAGATAAAAGAAAGGTTTTGTCCGTACATTGGTCAGAACTCCTTCAAAGATATCTTTACCCAAAACCAGTCTCCGAAAAATGTCTGTCTGTCTATATATATATATATATATATATATATATATATATATGTATGTGTCTGTCTGTCCGTCTGCCTTCTGCATGTCTGTCTGTATATATGTTTGTATGTATCTGTCTGTTTCTCGGTATTTATATACGTTTGTATGTCTGTCTGTAGGTATGTATGTATGTATGTATGTATGTATGTATGTGTGTCTGTCTGTATATATGTTTGTATGTGTCTGTCTGTATGTGTGTCTGTCTGTCTGTATATACGTTTGTATGTGTCTGTCTGTATGTGTGTCTGTCTGTCTGTATATACTGTCTGTTTGCATGTGTCTGTCTGTCTCTCTGTCTGTCTGTTCATCCAAATTATGTCACAGCATCACGTAAAATTGGCTGAATAGAATTTCATGAAACTTTTGCATGAAACTTTCTGAAGTTTAACCTGCACCGTAAGTAAAATCATAATGCTTAGTAAAAGCGATGTTACAGATCTATCTGTAATATAACATATTAATCCACTCGAAATTAAGCTATTAATAAGGTACTTGGTCAATGTAAACAAAAATCTGCACCAGTAGATATTAATTAGAAAAGCTATTAGTTCATATTTTCACTACTAAAATAACAGCGCTGAAGTGGTTTAAGTGAATTTTAACTCGCTGGAGTCGTTTTATGATGAAACTTAATCTTTATCCGATCTACTGATTCACTCACCAGTTACTGAACAGGGAGTGTATTTGGCTGACGACGAAAGAAGTACAACTTAGTGTAGGCGAAAGATAATTAACCCTACAAAATTTTATTTCTTTGTATTAATAAGTTAGTTACATCGGCTTCAACCTGAAATAATAATAATAATAATAATAATGATAATAATAATATCATTGATTACATTAAAGCTGATCAGCTTATTTTTAGCTTTAACCTTTTTCTACAACCTCTTTACCCGTCAACGACAGGTACTAACACTAGCAAATATATGAATAATAAAAAAAATAATAAAAGTCCAGATGAGTAAAAATTATGCATGTTAAATGGGACATAGTATGGAATTTTGGACAGTCACATGGGTCTTGTGTGCACACAGAACAATATGAGAAACATTCTCCCTGAATCACAATGTCCATTGCAGTACGAGTTCATGACACTCAAACACTCAAAGCTGGTCAGTTAGCTGGAAAAAAACTTCTCCCTGTCACAAGATCCAACATAACTATTATCATTATTATTACTTGTTTTACACATTTATCTGATGCTGGGCGGCATTTCAGCATCATTATCCATCATAAATCACCGTGACATTTACTTATAAGTAACTTTTTTGGCCACGGTGTAATAGAAATCTGTGAATAGTCTTTCATGTTACAACATGTAGCCTAACTAATGCTTCCCACACACCTAACGTCATTTTTGGCCCAATACTGTAAATCAGAAAACAATTATACAAGTATCAATACACTGTTGGCCGATTCTGACTCATTTCTTCTTGGTATTTCATTCCTGCCAACTGAACCAGGCCAGTTCCAGTAGATAGACCATGATGTACTTTTATAACCCATTTATAATTGCCTAATTGAATCTGGCGCACGATGCCGGAGTTCGACACTGCAGACCTCTGGCCAAGACTTTAAAAAGCGCTGAGCCCTACACTAGCTTCTGGGATTAGGAAATTCAATTCAATTCAATACAATTTGATTTATATAGCGCTTTTAACAATGGTCATTGGCTCAAAGCAGCTTCACAAAAATGAAAGAAATTTTTTTAGAAAAGAAAATATTTGGAAGTGTGTATGTGTGAGAAAAA
>JAQMYJ010000017.1:9000370-9027088 GCA_030014305.1 Clarias laeviceps
CAGCACCTGAAACTACGGATACTGGAAGCCTGTGCTAGCATTTCTCCTGCGGTGTTGCTATCAGTGTGTGAAGAGTGTTAGAAGAGAGTTGCATTGACAATCCAACACAATGGGCAGCACATTGAACACATTTTACAAGTGGTCAGAAACTTGTAAATAACTCATGAAAGAATAAAGTTACATTAAAACCAAGCACACCATTGAAATTCCCAATAAGTTTGATGCGTCACATGACCCTCTTCCTATTGAAAAAACAAAAGCCAAAAAAATGTATACACACTTCTGGAAAAGAAAAACCTTTTTGCTATACGTTATATATTGATATACTGTATATAAGATCTATATTACATATATATTTTCATAATATTAATATTATATTAATATCATAAACATCATACTATTTTTCTTTTCCTGGAATGTGTATACACTGGCCGACTGTGTGCATGTGTGTATATACATATAAACATATATACATATACGAGGGTGAGAAAAAATATTTAGATTTTTATTAACTTTTAGAAAAGACAATTACATAATTTTTCCATCAGAAGTGAATCTTCGTCCTCGTTCGGCTGCTTTCAAGGGATTAAACAGATGAAAGTCTGATGGAACGAGATCAGAACTATAGGGAGGACACTTTAACAGCACAAAAACTTTTTGCAGACTGTAGACAGTGTGGGCAGAAGTGTGCAGACGTGCACTGTCATGCAAGATCATGACGCCCTGGTATAGCAGTCCTCTCCGTATAATCTGAAGTTTCTTCAATAAGTGTCTCACTGTAACGAGTGCTGTTGATTGTTGAATCTTTATTGATTGATTGATTTTTGCAATGGGCAGTTTGACATTAATTCTAAGAGGAAGAGACAGAACAGCATGCTGTACACGTTGGCGTCTACATTGTGTATGTGTGCTGTTGCTTGCACCTGCAGTTACTGGGGTGTACTTGAGGAGACTCGAAGGCGTAAGAGGGAACACTATCATCTGCTTGCATCGAGAAAGCCAACCACCGTATCATGTTTTATAACAGTTAGTCATTTTAATTCACCGTTATTTGATACGACATGTGGGTGTGTACTGGGCGGATTTAATTGTTTTCATCATCCCTTAAATTACACATAGTGTATGTTTGTTACAGTAAGTATTACATAAAATTAATCATTACTTTCTGACCATCACCACCCAGAATTTAACCGCATGTTCGTAAGGCAAAAGCATCATAGCACATTAAACACCTTTTGCAACCAGTACGATTTTTTTCTTTAAATCAATTATGTTTTTAATCGAGTGTTTATCTAACAATATATTTGGACCTGCACTGCATTATGGGTCAGTGCTGTAACAGTCAAATCTCCCTGCACTACTCACAGAGAAGCAACAAAATCGTTATCCCTTTCGATAGGCATGAACAATGAATCTCTCCGGATTAAGCACTAAAACTGCTCTGCCAGTTCTTACATCGTCGCGCTGACCGGAACAAGCCAACTTCATCCATCCAAGTCTGCGTGTTTGCTTTTTCATGCCTCTGCAGTCATTTCTTATGCGGCGTACATTTAATCAAGTCGTTTCCACACACTGATCCCTGATGAGCCGCAGTCTCAGAATAGACTACCGCCCATCTCACGTTTTCCATCATCATGACCAGTCTAAACTCTTCTGCTCTCCGAACCTACGCTAATAGAGTCCTGTTACAGGATAACCTGGAAAAGGCCGCCGGTCTTAGCAGCTATACACACAAACACACACACACACATACACGCACACTCAAGGAGCCTTTAGCACATTCATTCACACCCACTAGGAGTGGGTGAAAGCTGTCTGTGATCTCGCCAGGAGCCTCGAATGCTGTCAAATTGATATACAGCATAAAGCGAAGGAAACTGAAGCTCAGACCGCTTGGTTATACAAGACACGCAGGTTCAGTCTGACTCTGGGTTGCACTGATGTAAAGTCGGCTACAAGATACGACTCAGGTGGAAGCCGGTCAAAGATGCCTGAATAGTGCAAGTCTGGTTGGCTTTTTCGTTCAACTCCGTTCAATTTTTCATTGCTGTATGTATCTGACTACAAAAAAAAAAAAAAACTCCTGACTTCCTGATCTGTTCAAAAATACTAGCAAAATAACTTATTAAATGTTTTTTTTTTTTTTCCGCTCTATAATCACAGGTGAAATCCTAGCAGTGATGATGTACACAATTATCTCTGAAGCAATACAGCATGCTAGGCTTTTGCGCAATTGTGAACAGTTCTAGCACAACTACAGTATTAAACACTAGAGATAAGAGTGGGTCGGGGGGGGGGGGGGTATGTTGATTCAGTGATGTGTATATATATAGATATATATATATATATATATATATATATATTTTTTTTTTTACAAATTTATATACTGTATGTTTGCATTTGAGGTGGTAAAATGTTGCAGTTCCTCAATAATCCTGCAGGTAGTGCACCCTAAACTATTTACATACTGGTGGCAGGCACCACAGCATCTTGTTTGTTTAGACTTGAAACAAAACGCACTTAATTATTTTTTTCAAAAATCATGATAATAGCAGAATTGCAATACAAATCGAATCGGTATGTTGGTATCGCGATAATATCGTATCGGACGGCCCCTGGTGATTCCCATCCCTCTCTCTTCATTCATTCATCTTCTATACCGCTTATCCTGTATACAGGGTCATAAGGGGGCCTGAAGCGTATACCATGCCAAACCATTACCGGGCACACACTACGGGCAATTTGGGAACGACAACTAAACTAATCTGCATGTCTTTGGACCGTGAGAGGAAACCCACCAAGCACGAGGAGAACATGCAAATTCCACACACACAGAGCCGAAAATCGAACCCTCGACCCTAGAGGTGCAAGGCCATGGTGCTAACCACTACGCCACCGTACCGGTAACAGTAATGAGCTTTATAAGGTTAACAATGCCACGCTGTGCCATGCTGCTGAATTATAATTGTAAATAACTGTAGTAATAAGAGGAATAAAATATAACGATTTAATGTCATTCAATGTCATTTTTTGCGTGTTATACAACCGTAACATGCAAGTGTAATATTTTCTGAGCAAAAATAAATAAATAAATAACCGTAACTGTAATATATATATAACGTGCATAACTTGGCTAAGAGGTGTGAAGCGTGCCACTAATATAGAGTGAATAACGATGCATGTTACATGCCTGCTGAGCTGGCACAGTGTGTAAGATCCACAGGTGTGAGTTGAGACTGCGGGCGTGCTGTAAATGTCTAACGTGTGTATAACACCATAGCGTATGTTTAGGTATGGCACAATCAATAAGCTGCATACGTGACTCAGTGACACTGGCACAAGTTATTCCATGTTATAAATAAATTAGAATATGGAATATTCAATAACATCGAACTCGTTTTCAATCCTGGATCAGGAAGTCGTCGCATGGTCAAGATGGACTTTAAAAGGAAACATGGCAATCACACGTCACACATGACTGTACAACACTGATGCCAAGATTATTAACAAAAGACATCACTGTAATACGCCGATTTATGATTAATGGAATTAATCACTGCTTATTTATACCGTCTGTCCACAAGAACTCAGGGTTCTACGTGAGGGACATCGTGTATTGGATGACAACACAGAGCGTGCACACACACACACTCACACACACACACACACACACACATACAGAATCATACACTAGGGGGACACCAATCATAGACATTACATGATTTTGGATTGTGAAAGGAAACCAATAAAGCATGGGGAAACATGGAAACTCCACACACACACACACACACACACAGAGCAAAGGAGAGGTTAAAACCCCTTAGCTGGGGCAACAGTGCTAACCGCTGAGCCACTTGAATAGGACTTGAGCAAACAAGTTCCTAAAAGATAATTAAATCAATAATAATAATAATTATTATTATTATTGTAGATTAACCTGCTGTAAAGCTATAAAGTAACAGGCAGTGAGTTTAATAATAATAATAATAATAATAATAATAATAATAAGACATGTCATACTAAACCAGACTATTCTAAAGCTCTCACACACACACACACACACACACACACTTAAAATTTCCAGATGCTCAACATCTAGTCCATTCTGCGTTGCATGCTGAAAAAATAAAAGTTTCACTCACTCACTCACCAATTTCCGGAAATATTGTCCCCCTCTATGTCTTTTAATCGTCTCAGCTGTAAGGAGAGTGTGTGTGTGTGTGTGAGAGAGAGAGATCAGCTCACTGAGCCGACTCCTGACTCGGTTCTCTGTATCAGAGTGAGCTGATCGATGCAGTCCCCGGACTGGATGCTCGGTGTCCTCGCGCTGATCCTCCCTCGCATCCGGTTGGGGTTTATTTTCCTCCACTCGCTTTATTCGGTTCTGGTCGCGGCTCCTTCACCTGCCAGTGAACTCGCTTCCGCTTGACGCTCTGCACTCAGCGTTACTACCCGCCCGCGCTTTCCGCTCCGGCTCGCGGTGCTGGGGCAGTTTCTGCACCGCGCGCGCTGATGGGGTGGAAAGTTGGAGCTCGGTTCAGTAACGGACACCAAACAGTGCGCGAGTCCCGAGCGCGTGCACAGCGCGCGATTCAACAGCCCAGTGTGCAACTTCCAAGCTCTGTGAAACATTTTCCCCCCTTTCTGTTCCCCGCGTCGGGTCCTAAAGCCCGCCTCATTTTGCTCCACGGGAGAGTGACATCTAGCTGCAGCCCTCATCATGGGCAAAACCCACACCAACGTTGAAAGTTTTAATAAATTTGAGGCAGACTGGGCATTGGAATCCTAACTGATATATAAACATCAACTCAAGGCCAAGAAAAGAAAAACAATATCGAAAAACACAGTCAAGGTCATAAACATCATGTGAGAAATAAGTAAACAAGGACACTTACAATACAAAGGTCACTCTGACATGAATTAAGTCTTAATGATTGTGTCATATCCATTTTAAACATTAGAGAAAATTAGAAATAAATCCCTCAGATGCTATAATGCCTGGCACTGTGAGGACCGAATTATAATTATTATATTTGATTCAATAAGATGATTCTCAAAATACAGGGTAATGGTAAGCCTGGTGCCTATCTCAGGAGACTTAGGGCATGAGGTGGGTTACACTCTGGACAGGGTGTCAATCCATGGAAGGGCACACACATGCATGCTCATTCACAAGCTATGGGGCAATTTGGGAACAGCAGTTATCCTAATGTGCCGGTCTTTGGACTGTACTTGGAGTACTTGGTGGAAATTCACCAACAACAGGGAGAACATGCAGGTTTGGGCATTGGGCTCCAGTTTCCTCCCACAGTCCAAAGACATGCAGATTATGTAAATTGCCGCTCCCAAATTGTGTATGTGCCCTGTGATAGATTCAGACTCTGTCCAGGGTGCCATTCCTCATGCCGGGGCCCAAAGGCCTTTAACCCTATCTGCTCCAGTGGAGCGGTATCCTAGCTGACACTCTGGTCTGAGCCCAGCTTACAAACTTGAATATACAAAGGTACATGTGACAAGTAATTGGTTCTTAACTTGTCACAAATCTTAAAGTTTCTTCCTCTCCTACCTAGCTAACTATCTGTTATTTCCAGGTCGAAGCATCCAATCAGAATCAGTGTAGAAAAACACCTACAGAATCCTGTCAATTCGTCGTCTACCTTTTTTCTGCTACATAATGTAGTTAATGCTTTACAGTAACTTTCTGTGGTCATTTCAATATAGGCTAGACTAATAATAACATAACAATAAAATCACCTGCCTTATGTTGTGTAGATCCCTCCTGTGTCACCAAAAAACTCTGAGCCATCATGGTATCTGGCACTAAGATGTTAGGAACAGAATCTTTAAGATCTGTAAGTTGCAAGGTGGGTCGTCTATGGATTAGACTTGTTTGTCCAGCACACGCCACAGATGCTCAATCAGATTGAGATCTAGGGAATCTGGAGGCCAAGTAATGACAATAATGCTTTGTCATGCTCCTCAAAACATTCCAAATACCTTTTTCACTATGACAGGGTGCATGTTCCTGCTAAAAGATGGCACTGCCATCAGGGAATACCTGGTCTGAAACAATTCTGCCAGGGGTTACTTGTAAGTAACATCCACATGAAAGCGAGGACCCAAGGTTTGCCAGAAGAACATTGCGAGTATCAAACTATCTTCATCGGCCCATAATGCATCCTGGAGCCATCTATTGCCCAAGGAATTGGGGCACATGCACCCAGCCATCCACATGATGTAAAAGAAAATTCAGCTTTCATTGTTCCATGCTCCAATTCTGATATTTGCATACCAATTGTAGAAACTTTCAGCAGTGGATCGGTATCACAATGGTCACTCTGACCAGTTTATGGCTACACTGCAATGCACTGTGGGTTCTGACCGCTTCCTATCATATTTTACCAAATCTTGATACAGTAGCTCTTCAATAGGATTGAGCCAAACAGGCTTGTCTTTGGACACCCATGACTCTGTTACCAGTTCACTGGTTGTCCTTTCTTGGACTGTTTGGTAGGTACAAACCATTGCTTACCAGGAACACCCCAGAAGACCTGCTTTGGTTTTGCATTTTGGGGATGCTCAAATCCAGCTTTTTAGCCATCATAACATTGTTTTGTAATAAAATGTATGCATCAATTGGTCCCATTTTCAGGCAAGTCAGGTTTTACCATTAATTCGTTAATAATGCTTTGTTGACTTTACTTCAACAGCTTCTTTAAAATTCGCCTGTATAATATTCACACAGTGTATGTTCAGACTGACTGACAACCCAGTCTTCTTGAAAATCTTAAGTTCCTTTGGAATTTTCACTATTCTAGACATGTCTTAGCTGACTGTAGTTTCAGTAGATGTTAGAAGGCATGAACTCAATCTAAAAAAAAAAAAAAAGGGTTCAGGTAAGTTTAGCTAACATCAACTACCTACTGTAGATTGAACTAAGTCAATCGGTTTTTGTTGTTATTGTCATTGCTAATGCAAGGTTAGACTAACATTAATTCAACTAGCTAAGCAAGTGAATTTCTAACTAATAGTAGGTATTGTAAATTAAAAAGGATTCAATATTTTAATGCAAATTAATTTTATACAGTTTTATATAACTATTAAAAGGTTTAGCTATACATTCAGTAATTTCTCACTAATTTGTACATCCCTAAAATAAATTTTTAATATCTACTGATAATAAGTGTCATAATACACTTGACTTCATGCAACACCCCTGTACACCAGTATACAGTACCTGTATCTAATAAGTCAATCATGTAGAAGCAGCATTGTATAAATCATGCAGGTACGGTTATAGCTTCAGTTAACTTTCACTTCAAATCAAAATGAGAAAAAAATATATATTTTCAGTGACTTTGATCACAGTATATTCGTTGTTGTCAGACAGGCTTGTTTGAATACAGTATTTCAGGAACGCTTCTCTTGGAATGTAGCCTCAGAGTTTTGTTCTTGGCTCATGGAAGTGGAACATAAAGTGAACTTCTGTTGTAGCAGATCTTCTACCTTAAGGTTTGATCAGCTCTGATCATCTTTTTTTGATCTATCTTCACAAGAAGGCATTTCTGCCACTCACTAAATGTTTCTTGTTTTTCACACTATTTCCCTGCAATGCACCTCGATGCTGTTGTTATGTGGCACTATTTCAAATCCCACCGTCTATTCCACAAAGCAATAATGCAGTTTGTCTGTTCCTGGGAACAGGTTGAACTAGCCTAATTAATTAGCTGGAACATATAACAGACAATAAGCCGGCACAGCGGCTTAGTGGTTAGACCTCCAGGGTCCGGGTTTGATTCCCTCCTCTGTTCTCCCCGTGCTTGCTGGGTTTCCTCCCACAGTCCAAAGACATGCAGATTCGGCTAATTGGCGTTCCCAAATTGGCCATAGTGTGTGAATCTGTGAATGTCTGTTCCTTGTGATGGATTGGCACCCTGTCCAGGGTGTACCCCACCTCATGCCCTTAGTGTTCTGGGATAGGCTCCAGGCCACCAATGACCCTGTATATAGGATTAAGCGGTAAAAAAATAGAATGTGCAGAATCTGAGCTAAAGAAAGACTTCAGGCCCTGTGACCCTACACAAGTTAAGCAATATGGAGAATGAATAAAAAACAGACAAAATACATCCCAGTGCAGCACAAAAACCGTAGCATTACTTTATTGCTAGCAGTTACATGAAATAAACCAGACTCGAATAACATTGTTACGTGCAACGAGCGAAGACCACAGAATATAGCGGAAATGTTGGCCTGAGGCTTTCTGAGTTTTTTTTTTTTTGAGAACACAAACAGGATATGCTTCCTCACCAGAGACATTATCAGGAGAGGATAAAGACCATGGCTACATAATGCCTCTACCTTACTTGACGTTTTTTTTATCCAACTTAATTGGGCCTCCAAGGAAGCATAACATGAGACCGGACATAGTGAGTGGAGCTTTCACTTGCCCCAGTGGCAGCTAATGAAATTACTAAGTTACAACCTAAGCTCATTGGCTTTTGACCAATAACACACACAACATTCAAATTATTAAAACGATTATGTGAGTTGGATTAGAAACAGACAGCAGCTGCCTTGATGCCTCACTCCCTATGCTGTCAGTGTGCTCGGAAGCTGAAAATGTACCTGTAACCTGTAACCAATGACATTGTATCTGAATACAAATGCATCAATATGAAGTCGGTCCCCCTTTTGCAGCTATAACGGCTTCCGCTCCTCTTGTGAGGCTGTCCACAAGATTTTGAAGTGTGTCTTTGGGAATTCGTGTCCATTCATTCTGTAGAGCATTTATGAGGTCAGGTACTGATGTTGGTCAAGAAGGCCTGGCTCGTAATTTCCGTTCCAGTTCATCCCAAAGGTGCTCGATGGGGTTGAGGTCAGGGCTCTGTGTTAGGGCCAGTCAAGTTCTTACATACCAAACTCATCAAACCATGTCTTTATCTATTTGTGCACTGGGGCCCAGTCATATTGGAATACAAAAGGGCCTTCCCCAAACTGTTGCCACAAAGTTGGAAGCATAGCATTGTCCAAGATGTCTTAGTATGCTGAAGTATTACAATATGATTGCCCTTCACTGGGGATAAGGGACCAATTCAATAATGAACAGGTTTGGCCAAATACTTTTGTCTATATAGTGTATATTAACTGCATCTAACCCCACATCTGGGTTAGGTTTAAATATTATAAGTAGTTTTATTCTGAATAGCCCAGCTTTTTAGAGACAGTATGGAAAGAATAATAAAAATGAAAACTTGGGGGCATAGTGTTATAGGAAAATAATCAGTAGAATGGTCTGGTGCAGCTTGCTACTGCTACAACCCTAAAGTTGATTATATTTCATTAACACCATGCCCTGAAGTGATTTATTCCCCTAATACCACAGCAAATTTGCCAATGATTCAAAAAATTAAAAAATTCTTAATTAAAAAAATTGCACGTAATATATTTTTAATGAATTTCCAGTTAATTTTATTTTTTTTATGGAAGATCCCTGAGAAAATTAGGCGCTTTACTGTCATTACTGACATTGTAATAGCTACAATCCTGATCTTCTCCAATAACCTCTCTTTTTTTTCTCTCTTTCTTGAAGACAAAAATTACAGAGAGACCATGAACAGCAAGGCTG
The DNA here is from genome assembly GCA_030014305.1 of Clarias laeviceps. Classification (NCBI taxonomy): domain Eukaryota; kingdom Metazoa; phylum Chordata; class Actinopteri; order Siluriformes; family Clariidae; genus Clarias; species Clarias laeviceps. The sequence continues at coordinate 9,009,996 of JAQMYJ010000017.1, forward strand.
TCCATCCTGGAAACATAACATGCTGATTATAAGAAATTATACTCAGGCTGGTATAAAGCGGTGATACTGGAGACTCCTACAAAAATAGGAAAAAAAAATTTCCTCTTACAGAAAAGAAAAATCATCCAGTAAACAATGTGTGTAAGAAATTATAATACCTTACAAGAAGTGTATTAATCTACAGTAAGTATGTGATTTGTCTTACAGAAGGAATTATTTTCAGAGTTGCTATTATAGGAAATGAATCAACACTTACTGAACACTGTGGTATACAGTACATCTAATCGTTCATAGGGTGTAAAGTCAGACATGCCGTTATTAAATATACACACTGAGTGCAAGTAAGAATCAGAACAACAAAGCAAATCTAATTTATCTGAAAGGGCACCAAACTGCCCTTATACCACTGAATCTCACATTACCAAATCAGATTATTCACTCCATTACAGTCTCTAGGAGGCCAAAGGTCCGTGCAAGCTTCCGATATCACAGCTGTTAAGTGCCTGATCATTTGGGATTGACTTTTAATCCATTCATCCACTCATGATGTTTGTCAAGAGCTGCTGTCTGTGGTGTGACATTAGCATAAGTATATGTGCTCACGAACACACACACCCACCTTGTTTTTCTTTTCCTTCACTCTATATCCTGGCAGGTTTTCTGTTTTGCAAGACGGCAAGACAAAAGATGAAGGACATATTCCAGGTGTCAGCGCTGTGACTGTGGTGACGCAGAAGCCTCCTATTCTCACACTGCCTCAAGGACATGCAGCCAACATGGACTGTAATCTGGGGACTGTCACTGGAAATGATGCACGCCGGTACAAACATGTGTCAGGCTCCTAAATTTACATCAACATGTTCATCTCCATCAGACTGTAATGTGGTACAGTTGGGAGACTCAGGAGTGGATCATTGTAACACATGATACAACACATCACAGTGATGTACACCATGTGCTTTGAATGAATAGGGTAGTCATGCTTCATGTCTGATTTACTTGTACACAAGAGATCTGCATTGCAGAGAGTGAGTGCAGGCAGAATGTCATTAGCATACTGGAAATGATGACATGTGGTGTCGATCTGTCCAGCTTTAACGCATTTCCTGGTATTACAGTAATGTGCAAAAAGTTTTGAGCTTCATATTAAATTACATTAAATGATGTAGATTTGATGAAATCAAATAAATGGGAACAAATGTCTTACTGCGACAGGCTGCAAAGATCCAATTGAAAAACTGGTCGTTAATGTACTGTAACAACCACAGCAGCAGCCTCATTTGCCCTCTCGTCTGTTCCAACCGCTCAGCATTCAGCATCACCAGTATACTAATCACCGGCCTGTTTATCTGTCATCATCTGCACCTATTCCTCACTGGTTCATGGCAAAAGTTAGATGTGTTTTATGCTTGAATGGTTCATAGGTTACTGTGTGGCTTAACAAACAAAAAACATTCCTCTGAAACTGGTCTGGTACAGGGACTAGAGAGGAGAGGATAAAGACCATGGCTACATAATGCCTCTAACCTCTGTTTCAGTTCATCGCAAAGGTGCTCGATGGGGTTGAGGTCAGGGCTCTGTGTTAGGGCCAGTCAAGTTTTTACACACCAAACTCATCAAACCGTCTTTATCTATTTGTGCACTGGGGTGCAGTCATATTGGAATAGAAAAGGCCCTTCCCCAAACTGTTGCCACAAAGTTGGAAGCATAGAATTGTCCAAGATGTCTTGGTATGCTGAAGTATTAAGATTGTCCTTCAATGGGGTCTGAAGATGAGAGCCATTAAAGTCCTTCAAGATGAATTCTATGTAATGTAGACCAAGAAGGTCTAGCTAGATCTTTGAAAGCAAAATATGAAGAAATTAGACTTTTGAACAGTACTGCCAGGGATATGAAAAGGTCCGATTCAGGATATATAAGGGTTTTTCGAGCAATAGCAAAAGATTAATGTAATTAATATGCAACAGTAAGATCATGAAAAGAAATGACTGATTATATATTATTGATGATACACCGAATGTATAAATCAACAACTATTTAAATCAAGTACAGAGTTATGAAGAAAAGGCTTCTGGGTACTGACGCTGACGGTGTGGCACATTGCACCTTTGATTGGATCTCATGAGAACAATCAGTCTGCTTTACATTTCCTACTTTCCCTGTAGTCATGCATTTGGAGGAAAAGCACAGCCAGCCGAAATAACGATCCCTCAATGGCACTAACGAGAATCTACCTTCTGCTGTCCTCCCCATGGGAGCGTATCCCAGCAGGCTCTGCAGAAACCTCCTGGGCTGAGGGTGCATGTGTATTTGTGTGTGTGTGTTAGAAAGAGAAAGGAAGAGAGAAAGAAAAGGAGAAATGGTGATACTGCTGACTCGGCATGGCACTATAAATCATTCATGTTCAGCACTGTGTTTTTTGTTGGTATTTTGCTGATATCTGCTACTGACTTCTTCATAGTACTTTAGCATAGCAACATTAGAAGCGTGATAGTAGGAGGTTTTGTTATGTCCTAGGTTCAGGTGCAAGATTTGGGTTGGAAGAATATTCCAAATCTAATCTGATTCTAATTTAGACTTTCAGCTAAGCCCCTATTAGTCCCAATATTACTATCTAAGGAAGGGACATGAAAAGCTTTAAGAGGCTAGAAAACTATATTTCACCACCCCTCCGTTATCTATGTGTAGGGTAACACATGGAGTTCAGGGAACTTAGGGCACATGGCAGGGTACACCCTTGATGGGTGAGCCGCACTCTCACACATCCAATCATTTGCCACAGGCAGCTTGGAAACACCAATCATTCTATACCAGTTGTCATTGGACTGTGGGAAGAAACTAGAATATCTCACAATAACTCCTTTAATGGCTCAAACATGTGGAAATGGCTTGGACCGAGGTCAGGACTCCACTGGGGTCGTGGCAATAACTCCCAGCTGAATTTCAATAATGTTCAAGTGGTGCGGTGGGCAGTATGAGGTCGTGCCTTTGCTGATCAGGCATCATTTGATACTGAGAACGTTCCACTTACTAAATGTTCACAGGAACTACTGCAGTGGGATCCGAGCCACCTCAGCTAGGATCGTCATTCACATTCTTTAAAACATTAACACCATTCAAATATTTTACTGTGGCTAAGAGTCTTATTACCGTACGGTGCTCGAAGTCTTGTGTAAATGTCACTTGGCTTCATGCCATCACAAGTCCGATATTGACTTGAACAACTCTCATAGAAAGAAATGCTTTCCAAGACAATGCTTGTTTGTGATTACATGTGCCTCCTGTCTGTCTGTTTATAGACATGCCACATCCTCCACTCACTCCACCCACACCCTAGGTCTGTTTGACAAGGCAAACATGGCAGAGTCTTCCAACAGCACCCTTAATGACAAGAGACATAGTAAAACTGGAATACATTTTGGTACCATTTTTCCAAGATGGAGAAACACATTGGGAAGTAAACCCTGAGTTAGCAAAGTTCCGGGATATGTATATATTAAAACACTAAGTAATAAAAGATGGTCATTTGAAAAACTCATGGGAGTCCATTGTTTTTTTTTTATTTTATTTAAATAAACAGGACATCAGATGTACTATTGCTTTCTTGAGAAAGCAAATAACTATGAAAAAACACAAGTACAGCTAAAGCAATAACATGAATTAAGCTCTGCTGGCCATTTCATTTACATTTACACCAATTGGCAGAAGTCCAGAGTCATTTACAGAAGTGCCTCATCAATAAATATATCCTTATACCGGTTCACTGGGTTACTGACCATCAGTACCATCAGTCTAAAACATGTACAGAAATTACTGGTTCAATTAGTTCAAGGTTAATTTACCATGCCTGCCAGAATGAAAATTACTACCAATAATTTGTTAATAAAACATACTTGGTTGATACAGCCACCCCTAAAAGAAGGGTTCTTTAAGGGAACATCTCATACCTCTTTTTCCACCAAGGTAGTTCCAGAGCTAGTTCAGAGACGGTGCTCAATTTTGAACCAGTACTTTGTTTTCAGACAGACAAAAAAACTGATTCCATGGTGGCACTAACACTTTGTTGGACTAGAACAAAGAATGTCAAGGGCTGGGGCAAGATTATCACAACCAACTAAAAGTTTGTGACTGCCATCTTTAAAAAATGGACTCGCATGCAATGGGCAGCTCAAATGCTTTCTAGTAAAGATAAAGCCAGGAGAACTGCTCAGTAATTTTTAATGAGACACTTTCTTACTCATAGTCAAGTCATCATATTGATGACATTGGATGACACAGTGAATAACCTGTACAGGATTAGGTAACGGCACCTCTTAGTGGGCTCCCAGTCTTCCCTTTTCCACCCTGTGATCAAAACCTGGTCGTGTCATTATGAAGCCTGACTTGAGAAAAGCTGAAATAGGCCACAACGCTGTGAACACAAGACTACTTTTAAAATCAGAGACGGTGATGAGTCACCTTTCCACATGACTATTATTATGTTTTTTTTTTTTTTTACAGCTTAGCCATTAGCGTAATGCAGGAAGTATGGATCGTTGCTATGAGATACGAATTGCTCCCTCAACTATCAAACTGTAACTAATTAATTGGCACTGAGCACCGGCACACAGATCCTGCAAAAAGAGAGAAAGGAAATTGATGTTTTTCAATCCAGCAAAGGCTCTATATTAAGTAATAGTGATTCAGTGCATGCCCACTTCCAGCTCTGCATGACTCAGTTGAAGTTTGATGGGCACTGCATCATACTTCTGAGTTGTGTTCCACCAGAAATAAGCAACTTTTCAACTTTCAAACAAATCCAATCAAAAGATGTGCATTATAAGTGAAAACTTGGGCTTTTGTATTGGACCAGACCAACTGGCGGCTTGTCCATGGGGAAGGTGAACCAAAGCCCCATTTTTTTTTAATTGTCGCACTTCAACAAAGTTGCATAAGTCAGGAATTTTTTGATCACTTGAACTTTCTAAATGCTAAAAAAATGTCTCTGTCCCATTTGGCTCCATGTTGCTTTACTACACATAGGTGGCTACCATTTCCAAACAATTTGGAGTTCAACAGTATAATATTATTCACAAATGGAAAGCATTCAAGACAGTTGCCAATCTTCCCAGGAGTGGACGTCACAGAACATTCAGCCCAAGATCAGACCATGCAATGCTCAGACATTCTCAGACCCTACAGTTAAATGTTAAAGTGTGTGACGGCACAAGACCAGCTACAATCAGATAGTTTTTCTCACTCACTCACTCATCTTCTATACCGCTTTATCCTGTATTCAGGGTAGACAGGGTGCCACTCCATCAGAGGGCACACACACACGCACGATGCACGCACGCACACTACGGGCAATTTGGGAACGTCAATTAACCGTATCTACATGTCTTTGGAATGTGGAAGGAAACCCACCAAGCACAGGGAGAACATGCAAACTCCATGCACACAGAGACGGGAATTGAGCCTGGCCGGGAATCAAACCCGGACACTGGAGGTGCAAGTCGACAGTGCTAACCACTACACCACCGTGCCGCCAAATGGTTTTTCTATTTTTTTTTTTTTTAAAACAAAAACACAGGATTAAAAAGGGGGAGTAGTAACTTTTGACTGTGACTGTAGAACACAACACAATGTTGTAAAAATTACTTCAAAAGAATGTTACAAACTGTTGTATTGGCCACTCCCAATGTTTTTGCTATCTCTCTGATGGGTTTATTTTGTCATTTCAGCCTAATGATGGCCGCCTTCACTTGCATAGACGCTTGGTTGAGAATTGAGAGTTCCAGTGGACAGCTACCAAATGCAACACTCAGAACCACCTCCAGGCCTTTTATCTGCTTGATTAGTCATGGAGCAACGAGGGAACTGCTAGCTCGTTGACTAATCAAGCAGATAAAAGGCTTGGAGGTGGTTCCGAGTGTTACATTGGCATTTGGTAGCTGTCCACATGCAGCTGCTCGTCAGCCATTTGTGTTATCATCAATGAGCCCCCCAAATGGCTGAACACCTTGTTGATGTAAGAGGTCAGAGTAGAATGACCAGACGGAGACCGTCAGACACATACAGTAGGAGGGCTACAGGAACTCAACTAACCGCTTTTTCAATCCGTGCTGTGCAGAAAAGGAGCGCAAAGCACACAAGATAACAAACCTTGTCAGCCAAGAACAGGAATGTGACCGACCTTTTGCAGAATCTTTGTTTCTTTGTTTTAGTTAATTATTAAATGTTAGTTTAAAAAGTTCCGGCTTAATAATTGATGTGTTGTGCAATAGTTGGCATCAATCAGGGTCAACAAAAGTAACCCAGTGTCTTTATACCCAGTAAACACGATGCTGTTGCTACAGTAACCTGCTAAAGAAAGAGTAATCATATCCTTAACAAAACTCAACTGAGATACAGATGAAGAACATAAAACCACCGATGTTTGTGCAGCATCAGAATTTGTATAACTGACTTACCATAAGATGTGCATTCGCGGACACACAGAGGGTTTTACTTCTATACTGCATGTACTGTAGGTGCATTTCTTTATAATATCAGCAAGGCAGAAAATAATAACTAATGTAGATTTTCAACAACAGGATTAACCAGATATCCTGAAGGTTACTATTGTGTTTTAAACTAATCCTCGCCACCATAAGTTTAGTGTTAGCAAACTATTCTGACTGGTATTAGATTTAAGAGTTTAAAAGTTATGAGTGCAGCAGCACAGTGGCTTAGTGGTTAGCACTTGCACCACCAGGGTCCGGGTTCGATTCCCACCTCAGGGTTTGTGTGCTTGGTGGGTTTCCTCCGGGTTTCCACCCACAGTCCAAAGACATGCAGATTAGGCGTTCCCAAATTGCCCCAATACTACGTGTGTACCCTGTGACGGATTGTCACCCTGTCCAGGGTGTACCCCACCTCGTGCTGGGGTCTTCTGGTATAGGCTCCAGGCCCCATGCGACCCTGATCACAGGATAAAGCGGAATAGACAATGAGTGAGTGAACGAGTTATGTTTCATGTTTTCACACACATTATAAAAATGCACCATTTTCTGAGGTCGCGCTCTCCAAATTGGTAACAACACTGCATTAAAAGATGAATATAAGAAAAATAACAGAAAACATGATGCTTGAAATACCAAAAAGCACGGCATTCAACTGCTTCCCTGGCAGTTATTTACAGTGGAAAATCAAGGCCTTTTTCTAACAAGGGTGTAGAGAAGATTCCTAAATCATATAAAAGACTTCGTACCGGTTTTACATCACCACCTACAGTACTCACAAACGTCTGTGAAGATTCTTAGTCCTCCAGGTCAGGGTTCATTGGCAAAGGTGCTGTTCGGTGGCAAGTTGACTTGCCTGCTGTAGGTACAGCAAACCCACATACACACAGATTAGTATTTAGTCTTTGACTCTAACCATCCTCTGGAGCAGAAACTGGGAGCGATCAGAACTCTACACCATCATTATATGCCTGCGAGGGGTGGAGGAAAGGAAAAGAAACATACACTGCAAGGGATCTCACAAAAGCCAACTGGGCATTTATTAAATCTACATAATCTACATTATATACTATAGTGTTCTCTGGTGAACATACCATAATATACTATAGTGGAGAATCAGACATCATCAAGGTGGGCACTATAGGACTACCAGAGGAGGTACTGTAGTAGTACTATGGTGTGTTCCACCAGACTCTGGTAAATACCATGGGCACCAAAGTGGCTAACAATGTTTAGTACCATGGTGCAATGTAATATTAAGCGTGTCAACATATTCTGTTTAATTAATGTTACATACAACACATACGATACATCATACTGTATAAATATTACAATTCCATCCATTTATCTAGGAACCTCTGTACAGTAGTCCACCTAGAAGCCGTGGAGGCCGATTTATTCCCATTTTTACAACTGTGGTAGGACCTCCGGGCAACACTCACATGCACCATCTCTCACACACACACACACACACACACACACAAACACACTATGGGCAAATTGGGAACGCCAATTAGTCTAATCTGCATATTGTTGGACTGAGGGAAGGAGACCGGAGAAACCGGAGGAAACCCACTAAGCACTCCATGCACAACAGCCCCCCCAGGTGAGAATCAAACTCGGACTGTGGAGGTGCAAGAAGACTGTGTTAACCAATAGACGCAACTGTAATATGTATTTCACTTATAGTACATGAACATGTATAATTATTATTATTATCATTTTTTTTTTTACAGTATCCTGGTATGTGGTCCATAGTTCCATACTATGAACCATGTCCCATAGTATAGTACTGTACATGCACCACTGTACCAAATAATACGTACCATAATGTAGTACTTGCATTATATCAGTAAGTAAGTACACTGGTCCTTTCACAAATGTATAGGTATAGGTACCATTGGACTGCCATTGTATCTATACTGGGTAAAATCTTGTAATCTTGAGTACTTCCACAGCGGACTGAGAAAAAAACCTACTAAAAGAACATCATTGTCAATGCTGGAGTATCTGAGAAACTCAACAAGCATATAATGAGGCAACACTGAGGCAGAGGCTTGTTCACTGCAAAGACAAAACCCCCAGACACAAGCGAAGATGTGTGCAAATGCGAAGACTAGAGAAACCAAACCACCACTTCACAAACACATGGAGAGCCAGCGCCACAGGACAAGACCATCTGCATCTGAACTTTGCAAAAGGGTCACTCTGTAGAAGACTGCATTGATGCATTCTGGAGAAAGAAGACTGGTGGCTCAAGGGACGATGTTACCTTTATCAAATTAGAACTAAATTAGACATCTCAACAGACGGGGTGTCGGGCCACCACTTATTACTCAGTTACAATCCTTTCATCGCTCCCAAGTCGGCTTCCAGCTCACTTTTTTAATCTATGACGGAGAAAGCTGTTCAGTAAAATAACTGAAAATGGCTTTGAATTCTAATCTCTCTCTCAAATATTTTTTAAAACTAAAACAGCACCACTCTGCCATCTGGTGGTAACTAAGAGTTATAGCAATTTCTTTTAACTTTTATTAGCCTCAATAATAAGAATAAGAATAAGAAGTAAAAGATTCAACATCACAAAACAGACATCTCAAATAAATAACAAGATAAATAATCTTTATTATTTCCATGTTGTTGTTTTTTTCCATATATATATATATATATATATATATATATATAAAATTATGTATGCACAATCAATATAACCAATGCAATGCAGAAATTCTGTGCTCAGTAGTGGGTACAAGGCTCCAGATGCTGCTGAATAGAATCTACACACACAAATCAGGGTTGAAATGTTAAAGCTTGACAACTGATCAGTTAACAAGTAAATAGACATCTGGCCTATATGATGTCTTTATGTCTTTACTACAGCAGAAATAAAAATAATAATAACAACCATTTTAAAAAAGCTGAGAACTGTCACCTGCCAAATTCATAATTAGCCAGTGTCGACTGACGAATAAAATATTAATAAATTAGATGCTGTTGCGTCGCTCTGATGCACAATGACACTCCTGGGCCTCTGGAGCCACTGTACCCACCACACCCAAGCCCTTCAGAATGTACACATGTTAAAAACTTCATTACCCAGCATTTAACATTGGCTTGTGTAAACTGGAATCTAAACTCAAATCAGCCCCTGCTCATGCCTCCCTGTGTATACATCTTTACTAGAGTGGTTCTTTATAGTAATCCTGCATCAAGGTGCGTTGCTTGAGCTTACATTAGTTTTTAAATGAGACATTTTAGTTCAAATACAAATCAGTTTTTTTGTTTGTTTTTCATGGGTGAAGTGAACAGGGGCTGAACAGATCTGGGGGGGAAAAAACTATTCTCAGCAAACAAATAAACAAAGAAAAAAATCCTCAAATATTACTAGCATGATTCTTAGCTTTATTTTACAACATTTCAAGCACAAATTAAGTAAATAAAAGCTCTCCATCAACCTTTAAAAGCAAAGTATTAATAAGAATAAACTAACAAAAACAAAACAGATCCCCTGATGCCATGTCCTTGGAAAAAAAAAATCCTTTCTTTATTCTGCTGGTAAATAGGTTAAGTATTTTTTTTTCTTTTTTGAAAAACAAAAAAACAAACAAAAAAACAAACAAAAAAAAAAAAACCCAAACCTTAAATATTACATACTGTATAGGTTATTAATTACAGTAACAAGGTTCCATGCAATCTTTTTTTTTTTTATCTTCTCCTGTACAGATTGTTAAGAGATCAGTAGTAATTAGCGAGGCTGTACAAGCCCACAGTTTCTGTTGCTTGGACTGCCAGTGGTTTGTGTGGCCACAGTGAGGGGACAAGGCCTTATTGCCGTCACGTCAATATGTTGGGCTTCGACGTCTACAGTCCGTTAATTCCGAATCAATCGGGTGTAAAACACTAACCAACCACTCTGTAGGCGACGCCCGATGTTTTTATTAAAGTTCTGCCGCGGCAGCTCCAAATGGTGTGATCGTCCATGTATTGTACATAGAGCTAAAAAGACTGCATTTATTTATTTGTTTTATTTATAAAATGGGCGCCGACACACTGTAGGCTATACGTTTCACATAAGCACATCTGTCACGATGAGAAGTGCATCAAGACTTGGACAGATATTACATTACATCTCCCAATATCTAGATTATCAAGGTCAACATAGTGGCACATAGCTGGAAGTAGCTGCTCTGCTAAATCCCTGCACTTGCAAACACACACACACACACACGCACACAAACACACACACACACACACACGCACACTGGCCCATAATCAACAGATAGTGAGATTACACCTTGCAACGGCAAAAATAAACCACCTGGGTTCTTTCAGTCAAAGCCACAGTTATTATTATCATCATCATCATCATCATCATTATTATTATTATTATTTGTTAAAAAAATAAAAATAATAAACACACATCTAGTTAGGAGTCGCATTGGAAGAGGTGGTGAGTCTGTTAATGGTAAAACTCCAGAGGTTTTTAGACGATGGAATGAATTGTCTGAAAAGAACTTGAGGTTAAAATGGGAATGAAAAAGACAAGCGTAGAAGAAAAGCATTTCCTTAAACAAAAAAAAACAAAAAAAACGCAGTTTCGCATTCGTAAGGAAGTGAACGTACATTCATAAGACCTTGCTCTGCAATATCTAAATGTGTGTTTCTTTCTGTGTGTGTGTGTACTGTATATTAATAGCAAAGAGGCACTCTCCTGTGTGTGTGTGTGTGTGTATCCTCATCCTAGCATAAAAAGACTTCAGGTATGTTTATACATACCGAGGCTTCTTGCAGATTACATTTCACACACACTATTTTCTGAAATCACTTTAAAGCTCTTCGTCCACTTTCGCTCGCTTGCTAACAGGAGTAAACAATCCTTATTTTATTGTTTGGAAACGGTTTGCTAGCAGCTCCTGGTGACTAGTGTTCCTGTGAAATTCATAGAAAATGTGAAACGAGAGAAGGAGCCTGTTGAAAAGTCTGCTTGCTTCAGAGGCAGATGATTTAAAAAGCTGTGCGAATCAGCCAAACAAGTCCTCGGCAGGTTTCTCATAAAAACACAGACAATACGATACGATATGTCGATTGGGACATTTCAGGGGAAGTAAACAAGCGGGTGTGTGTAAATGGCAACAACGCGGGCCTACGGATTCTCTGGAGTCTTTAAACACAAAAAAAAAAGTTTCAGAACGGTTTTGAGGCTATTGAGTTATATAAGGCGGATTTCCACTGAAGGAACTTTATCAGATGTTAAGATATGGATGCTTTCAAAGGTCCAGGAACTGATATTTTTCCTGGAAGACGGATTTGTTTCCATCAGATCCATGAAACTTTTTTAAAACTTCTGCTAGACCTTAAGTGGGGGGGAAGGGGGGTTGCCATGCAGAACGCTGCTGACTGGTCAAATGCGATCTTCACAAAATGAGAATGTGTGATTAGTAAAACTTTGAAAGCTACATGAAATAATGTCAAATATCAAATAAAATTAGGACAGTGCAGCTGTGAATCATCTCATTTTTATCAATATAAAAATATTTTGACCTCGGTGGAAATGCGTCTTAAATCAAACAACGTACATGGTGTGAGACTTTTCAATTAAACTGGCCTTGTACCTGTCCCTGCACACACACACACACACACACACATTCACATACACCTCACACAAACGGACACATGGAGCTCTCCAGATGTCGCTTCTCTTCCAGCACCTCCTCCAGACGGAACGGACGTGATCCGAAATCCTCTACGCTCTCAGTTCTAGCTCCAGTTATTGCACTAAAATCTACTGCATGGAAGCCAAGAAGCCGGTTCCTAATAAATGTTCACGCAACATATGTGGCATATGGAGGCCATGCTTGTGCTATTACATGACAAAAAGCACACACACACACATACACTCTTACTCTCTCACTCACTCACTCACTCAAACACACTCGCACTCAGACTCAGCTGGGATAGTTTCTAGTGGTGACTGGGCTTGCAGGTAGAATGAAGAGGGAGAAAGGGGAGTGTGTGTGAGTGCTGCCTGATGTCTCCTAAAAAGGGAAATGGGGAGAAAACTGACTGAGTGTATGTGCGTATGTCTGAGTGTTTGTGCTAGAGGAGGAGGAGGAGCCGTCCTAGAACTTCAGCTGCCGACTCTTCCTGTACCTCGCCTCCTCTTCACCTAGAGAACAAACACAGCAGAAGAGAAATAATGCGTGAAAATATGACACACAGACAGCGTGAGAGTGTAAAAGAGAGAGAGAGAGAGAGAGAGAGAGAGAGAGAGAGAGAACAACATTAGAAATAACTAGAAATAAGATTAATAGTTCTATATTTGTTTATTTAAAAAATAAAAATAGATTGGTATTTTACTAAAAAAAAAAAATTCACTTTCCAAGATGTCATTTTTTGCAGAGTAAGAGCTTTGAAAAGCTCCTGCTCACAGCAGCGTAACACACATGAACATGCCATCATTTGGTCTCAAATTCATGAAGGAACTCCACGATTATATGTTTGATGTGGTTTAGGCAAGCAAGCTGTCCTATCAGCATGTCAGCCACTGTCTGTGCATCATGTAGGAAATAAAACTTGTGCATCATTTAGTCAGCTGTAACATTTACTATGATCATGATATCATAAACACACACACATTTTTCTTCATTAGTCCTCCTAATTTGCTGCTTCTTGAATTATTTCCCTGCCACGGAAAATGTCAAGTTCGGTCTCAATTATGGAGGAAAAAACCCGAAACGTGCAGTATACTCGAGAAACATCTTAAGTTGTTTATGCCAGCGACATTGTGATGTCTCTTAATATGTCTCTATATCATGGCTTTGCCAAAGAAATCTTCCTAAATCTTATCTCTGAAAAAATCTTTATTTATTGAACTAGACAGGCGAAGAAAACTACAGTAAACAGTAACTTGCATTTTTAGTTTAGCGATTTAATACATTTGTTTGAGGAAAACACAAATTAATAAAAATACAGACACATACAGATTTTTTTTTTTTTTTTATAAATACAAATGTTCATGAACTGGCCACTTTAATTCAATTGCAGCTAATCATTGCAGCAAAGCATATATATTTATTTTTTATTTTTTTTAAAAGTCAAAAGTCTGTGAAACACCTTTAGAAGATCAGACTGGTCTGAGGTGACAGGAAGTCACCTATATATAAATCAAATAACAACTCCTTTTCAACCACGATAAGCAGTCAAGGCTCACCCACAATTCTTAAAACCTGGTACAATTTCTCCTGTCCAATTTTCTATAATCCTGTCCCCACTAAAGCCGCAACATGCTGCTCTTAACAGACATGCTTTTCTGAGATGCCTTTCTTCTAACCAAAGTGGTGAGAATACTTTTTTTGAGTAACTGTAGCATTCCAGTTTGCTTCCAGTTTTGAGTCCAGTCCATTCTCCATTATTCTCCTTGATGAACCCAACACTTTAAACTAGGTCGACGCTGCCATTAAAAAAAAAAAAAAGAAGGTTATCCTGTATACTCGTTGCTATCGTGAATTGTTGTGTTTGTTTTATTACCTACTCATTTATTTAAGATTAATGATTTTGTAGAAACTGAAATTAGTATGCTTGTGTTGGGCTTGCTTAAGCTCGTCCTTCTTTCGGCTTCTGGTCTAATCTAAATCTTGCTAATGCTAAATGCTGTTTGGCTTCCTTAAAAAAATTTGTGCTCCTAAGGAAAAATAAAATAAAATTAAATAGAACACAGTTATTGAGCACATGTAAACTTCCAGGTAATGCCTTTTTTGCCTGATGAAAAAAAAACACCCTGTATCCGTTTTTTCCATTTTTGATTTACCCACAAATGATCATCTGTAGTTACAGATTTTGAGATGGTCCAAAACTGGGAGCTCCTTGATCATGCTCCGGTTTGCTCTGGCACAAACTAAGCCCTGCTAGTGAGTTTATAACATTTCAAAGTGCATGATTCTATCTACAGGATTCCTGGTGTTACTGCATGATCTAATTTAAGCTTGTGGTTATACTGTAAAATGACCTTAACTGGATGGGAACTCTTGTGTGTACCTTCTAAATGGTGCCGGGAGAGGTACTTGAGCGCCTCGTCCAAGAGGATTACAGGGAAGGAGATCTTGATGACGACGAACCACTGGTAGCAGCAGAGAGGTGTGACCTGAAATATCAGCTGAGAGAGAAGAGAAGGACAAAAGAGGAAAATTATGTTAATTGTACAGCGGACTAAATTAGAACATAAATGGAAATAAAGAGTTATGACGGAATGAGGGAGTATCTGTGCAGTGCACTTACTGGTAGTGGCTCCACATACAATATGAGGAAATGGAGAGACAGGGAGAGCAGGATGGCTCCCAAAAGCCAGATATTAACCCATGGAGGCATCCTTATAAGGGACTGGTTTTCTGAGAGACTGAAAAAAGACGTACACATTAACTAGTCTGGTGTATCACCATAAAACAACTGTAAAAAAAAAGTAAGTGAATAACAGTAGCGATTCATCTTTAAACTGTTAAACCGTTTCCTCAGTGTTCCCCACCTGTTCAGTGCGTTAAACATCTCTATAGTGACGAGCACAGAGAGGGCCATGGTGGTGGGATAGCGGGATTCAAACACTTCACAGTCGATGCCCTCGAACATAGGATTATCCTCAGTGCACTGCATGAAGTGGCGCTGCACAGGAGCAGATGCCACAGGAGCAGTTAATTAAAAACAAATCAGCACAAAATGCAGGATTAAACTAAATCAGTTCATGATGATAAGTGTGATATCACAATTAATTGGTCACAGCTGCTGGAACCTTTTACTAGACCTACTAGACTTGCGTATACAATACTACTGTATGTACTGTATATCTATAAACTGAGAACTGAAAAGCAATGAGTAAATGCATTAGATTAGCCTATTCAACTGAACTGATTTACTGTAGGTATTAGTGCAGTCCAACAGGATAACAGCTTACAGTGTTTGTTTTTTTTTTCCTTTCAAATGAACTCACCAGCTGCTGGAAAGACACCTGTGGACCCTGTTCATCATACAGGTACCACCAGGTGGCAGCACCAACTGTTCCCAGTCCCACATATCCTGGAAAAACAAAAACCAAAACGAATATTGGATCAAAACAGGGGCGACTTTTATTGACTAATATGATCCACTTGTCTCATTAAAATAAACTATGAACAGGTATTTAAACAACGATGTGAAATTCTTTAATAAATTTACAGTGTAATTGAAAAAAAGAAAAACACTGCCACCTTTTGGAATTGTTATGGCATCACACCACCATTGTGTGGATCATTTTTCTTATCACAATATCAGTTTATTTTATTATTTAATTTCATACATACTGTACGACATGGGCACATGTTCATATTTCAGAACCAAAAAAATGAAGTGTCAATGAATTATTATTGATATTGTTGTGTAACAAAAGGCTATGAATTAATATGATTTGGAGATGTCATAGCAGTTAATTATTTGGCCTATTAACATCTATTCATGTTTAAAATTTGCTTAAAATCAGGTTAATCACTGATTGTCTTTCAAGACACCTATTGCTATACATTTTAATGTTTCCTGGAATAAACATCAGATGGTAGAACTCAATGAATGTGAGGGTACTCAAGGGCTGGAAACCTGTAACTCCAGCATGTCTTTATGCATGATTGGTTATACACTACAGTCTAACTCAACTGATTTCTCTGTCTCAGTGACATTTATAGCCACACCTTATTAGAATATAAACACCAAGCTCTTAATACTGTATACTGTGATTAATCATGTACAACATACAGTACAACGTGAGCGTATTCATCGTTGAGAACAATGCACACTACTGCACATCTCACCTCCGATGGCGAGGTATCTGAAAAAGAGCCAGCCGGAGATTAGAGGTTCTTTGGGGTTGCGAGGGGGCTTCACCATGATGTCCAGGTCAGGGGGGTTGAAGCCCAGCGCTGTGGCAGGTAGACCGTCTGTTACCAGATTCACCCAAAGCAGCTGCACAGGGATCAGAGCCTCAGGAAGACCCAGAATGGCGGTCAGGAAGATGCTGAAAAAAGAGAAGAGAGAAATGAAAAACAAAGTAATGTAGTGAGCACACAAATATCACAATGTATGAATACATATATGCAGATGGTCACACATACAAAACAAACAGGTTGTATCTAAAAATGTACACACAATGAGCACTAGATTTATTGTACTTACTGTATAAGTAAGTTTAGCATTCTGACTTCAGTGTATGTGAAATGCCATTTGTGGGTCTGTACTGTCTAGTGTTTTTTTTTTTTTGTGATGTGAATGCAAACTTAACACAAATTACATAATGGAAAAAAAAAAATCCGTAATTGTATTGGTTTGTTTTACAGTTCCATAATAAAATAAAATAAAAAAAACAAGTAGAAATAATGTCAACTTGATTATAAATAAATAAATAAAACTAAAAAAGTGTTGATGAGATTTAAGAAATATATTTAAAGCACATCTTAACTCAGAGAAACTGGTTTGTTTTTGTGTTAGTGGAATAAAGGCTCTAATCTCTCTCTCTTTTTTTTTTTTGGATTTTTCCCAGATTTTCTCCCTAATTTAGTCGTGTCCAATTCCTCCCAGTCACTAGGGGGCTCCCACATT
>JAQMYJ010000017.1:9033338-9047437 GCA_030014305.1 Clarias laeviceps
CCCCCCCCCCCCCCCCCAAGCGGGGCCTCTAGATGAGAAAGCAGATGTGCTCAGATATCCTGGATGGAAACGAAACTCGAGGATGGGAAAATCAAGCTGAGAGAACTGGAAGATGATGTAATCTTTTTGAGGGTTCTGAGTGGTTGAGGATTTAGAGCTGTTTCTGAATCGGATTTGTGAAATGGAACTGGTTGTGATGAAATTGCGCTCTAACACTCAAATGGTTAGTGGAAATGGGAGCGGGGTGCGTTTCGGCTGCCAGTACTGTGACAATTATCTCAAACAGGCTTCAAACCAAGGACAAGATGTTCCACTGATTTGTAGGGAGATGTAGGCCTTATTACAACTTATAAATCTCTTGTCTCTGTTTATAGACTACTGTGTTCCAGGTTAGAGACCACCTATACACACAGTTACTTCTTCAGCTAGTTTATAGTTTTATCCAATTTCATATTTGCTGTATACTTTTTTTTTATACGTTTCTTATGAGAATCCCTGTAGGATTTATGTATGTAATTATAACTGTATCACCTGATGAACTGACAATTTTTTGGAATTGATCAACGCAGAGTGAAATAATTTCAGAAGTATATTAAAGGACTAGACTTGTTGGCAGCGGAGGCATCCCTGTTGATGATCGAGCGAGATTATAAAGATGCTGAATGTCTTCTAGATCTCCCTGGCCGCTCCTTAACTGCGCTGTCCGTAGCTCTTAAATACAAAACACACACTATTGCATAACATGGTCACGTTGATGCCATGGTGACAACAGCGAGGTGAGAAGCCAAACAGGCAAAACGAGTGTACGGAGCGGTGCTCAAGGGCCAGTGGATGCAGCGAGTGGGTGTTTACGAGTGGGAGAAGTTCATAGATATTAGCACCTTCACTACGTGGGATGGAGTCACTTTGCTTTGTAATGCATGGTGCAGGAGCTCTCGCTTTATTCATCATAAGCAACAGGGCAGAGGTTTTTTTTTTTTGCTCGGGGTGTTTATATTAAAAGAGATGGATCTGTCGGTTATGACTGTCAGGAACACAAACATAAACAAACACACACTGCTGACCTCATTGTAGTCCAGAGAGGAGTCATTACACATGGAGCAGATTGTGGCCAGTTCAATGAGGCCATCATAATCGCCGCACTTTACAGCTTTATCACCTTTCAGCCTGTGAGACACGGAGACAGAAATACAGAGTTATAAGCTCAAGCAAAAGTGCTCATCTGTGAACTGGTTTTGAGAAAAAGAAAAGTATGAATGGGACCAGGCTTGGGTGATATAATAACTGAAGTGTATTGAAACAATATCATGCTGCGTTTTGAGTAGGAGCTTCTCAATCAAATGTCAAAACAGCTGCATATTTGCGCTGGTTTATGCTGCTACTTAGAAAGAAAATGTCAGAACATCGGACAACTGATTTGTAAAAGGATTATGTCCTTTTTCTTTGCTGCGTACATAATAACTCACTAACCAACTAACGTTCATCGATTGCCTAACGTTCATCAGTTCCTGACGATGCAGGTTTGTAATATTGTCACACATTCCCCTACTCTGTGTCTTCCTTTATCATGATTTTCTAAATGAATACAAGCAAGGAAAAATGTATAACACACAACCCTAAATAGAATCTTATTAGCATAACTGGGTTATGTTATTATGAGCAGGTGTTCTCTGTGTGTGTGTGTTTATGTACGTATACATACACTTGTCCGTCTGGAGCATAGGTCGATCCTGTTATGCTGAACTCATGGAGAGAACATCTGGAACTGTCTGCTTTATCCAACACAAACATCTGATATGAAAGTGAGAGAGAGAGAGAGAGAGAGAGAGAGAGAGAGAGAGAGGTAAGACAATATTAAATAATTTATGCTTGATTTTGATACATACTGTCTCATTTATTATTAATTATTCTTAATATTAATAACATTATTACAATTTTTTTTTTCACAGACAGGAATTATTCAAATATAAAATTCAATAGACAAATGTTTAGGCATATTTATCACAATCTGAACACCGATTCCCATTTTAGTTCTATTCAAAAGGAACAAGGAAGTAGAAAATAGCAATGAAACAAAAAAAAAGAGAGAGAGAGAGCAACAGGTCTCTACACCCAGGCTCTACCCACTTAGAGCAGGGGATCCCCCCCACACACACACACACATACAAACACAGAGTTACTTGTTTGGGCAGATTGTATGTAAACACTGATGAAAGGAAAAGGCATGGAAATGAGAAGAGAAGTGTAGCAAGTTTTCCGACACAGTTTCCTTCAACTTATTAATTCTTGTCTGTATTTTTGCCTAGAAGCTATTTCAGCTTCCATTCAAGACAAAATAGCTTGTTAAATAAAACTTTTACAGATTTTAATAATTTATTTTTTTTAATCAATAATGCTATAAAGCACAGTAAACAATTATTATTATAATTAATTAAACAAAATCCTTTAGTATCAGGCACAATGTGTGCAGCTCTATAAAGAAATTAGCCACTAAGTTTTACTGAGCATCCTGCAGAACCACCAACACTTCTCTTGAGGACTCTGTTATACCCGTTTCTTTTTTGCACATAAAACCCAGCATCTTTCATTTTGTTTTTGCTTTTTTTGTCTGAAAAGTGGTTGCTTATAAGTATAAATACTTATAGAGTATATATAAAGCTTATAAAATGGTGCTGCTTTCTCTTCTGGTATACAAATATTTTTCAGTATCTTAAAAATTTTGTGTTGGAATACTGATGTTTGAAAATCAGAAATGTATAAATCTGTAACAAAGTTTGTACTAAAAAACATATGGCGCCTACTTGACTTTTGCACAGTACTGGATATAAACACACACACAAACACACACATACTTTTGAGGTGGCATGATGGTGAAGCAGGTGTTATCGCAAATTCGGCACTAGATTTGGCAAGTTTTACCGAACTCACTGATCACCCTTGTTCCTCATATCAAATCACTGATGACCATAATTTCCAGCCACCAAACACTCATCACCATAATTTCAATCACTAATCACCTGTGTTTCAGTGAACATGCAAATTAGTCCATGGCATCATCTGATGACATTAAAGGCAATGTTTATACACTGAGCAAAAAACCCACAAAGCACGTGGAGAACATGCAAACTCCTCGCGCACAGACCAGAGACGGGAATGGAACCCTCGCCCCCTAGTGGTGTGAGGTGGAGAATTCTTTCACTGGCTGTAACCCTCGGTCATTTAAATGCATATGCATGAGTAACAGCATGAAAGAAAATGCCTATATTATTTTCAATAGATGCTGTAATTAGGCACATAAACGCACATACATACTGTACACACACTACAATTGAGTTAAACTTATCCACTTCTACTCTATGAATGATAGCGTTGCTAAGACGACTACTGCACTTACTTGAAAAATGTAATGATGTGACACAGTATTTATGAGTGATTTGGGAGGGAATATATGGCAGAACTTCAATTTAAAAACATTTTTTTTTTATATATATATACATATACAGCACGACCACCACCATCCCTGTCAGACAAGTGCTAACAATCTGGCTAACGGTGCTGCTGCTGCTGCTTGGTGGCCTTTATGACTGCAAGTTGACTCAGCATTTTATGTTTGCTGATAGATCTTTCTGTGCGTGTGTGTGTGTGTGGGGGGGGGGGGGGTATATGTGTGGGGCGGCAGTTAAAACATAACACAACACAACATGTAATATTCCTACAATACTTTTAAAATTAGATGCTGTTGTCTAAAAGCGAACATCGTTGTCGAATCACGGTGATGCTACAGTACAGTGCTAAAAATGAGTCTGTGTGATGGACTGCAGCATTGATACTGCGCCAGATGGATGGGGGGGAAGGACTCACTGAATGAGCTCGCCTAGTATAAAGATTTGTATTTTTACGCTTCATCACCCAGATGGAGGGATTAGAATGCTTTTTCATTTCTGAAGTCGCACAATTGTTTTTAAAAAGATGCTTTTCTTGAGGAGGAGTGCAAGACAAGATGATTTTAACCATCACACCAATTCATACACACATAGAGAGAGAGAGAGAGAGAGGGAGAGAGAGAGACATATTCCTCTTTAGCTTCTCTTCACTCAAAGCTCAATTAACATTTTCGGATTGAAATTTTAATGATGCAATCGGGCAGTAAAACTTTCTGTTCCTCAGTGCACGTGTCCTGTTCCTCACAGACACACACACACACACACACACACACACACACACGTCTTGCTATCCTTGCGAGGACTTTCCATTAACAAAAAATATTAATTAATCTAATAAATAAATAAATAAATACTAACCATAGCCCTAATCTCAGTAACTAAAATAGATCTTACATGAGGGGGAAGGGCTCACTAAGGGCCAGTCAAAGGTCTCCTCAAGGTCAACACTGTCATATATTTCTATTTTTGTGTGGGAACTGTTCCATCCCCATAATAAAAAAATATAAAGCACCACACACACTCACACACACTCACACACACACTCACACACACAAACACACAGCTAATTTAAGACATGTCTCAAGTTATATTATTTGTGGCCACATAATAATTAATTTGTGGCTTTGAAGTAACTAAACCTTACCTCAATTACAAAGAAATATTGAGTTGTGGCTATACAGTATCTTATGGAAAATACAAAACTCTTCTCGCACTTTTAAACTTTAAGATTATCATGGGCAAGTATTTACTGAAAAAACTTTTAGTGAGATCAAGAATATTATAACTATTATACATCAAGCTCATACACTACGTTTGGGGTTCGTAGAAAAATGTGGTGTTTTTTTTCTTCTTTTTTTTTGTCCTGCTAAATGTAATGATTATTAATCTACTCGGTGAAAAAGAAAAATATAATCCATAAGCTTGGAAAACATGGGCAGTAAACACATACAGCTACTGAACAGAGAAACATCACGGTTACTCTGATCTGCTATTCATCATGCTGATTTTCAGGGATCGATTTCTCCATTTTAAAGAAATCATACACACAGCCTTATTTGTGCGGGCCCTGTGCCTCGAGTGATCTGTGGCTGGTTGCTGTAGCGGTCGGCCTGTGTGCTGGATGGCGTGCGGTGATCTATAATGATTAGCTGACAGATATGAGCTTGATGAAAACGAGAGAGAGAGAGAGAGAGAGAGAGAGAGAGACCCACTAGAGGTGAGATCTCCACCCCTGTATTCCCTACAGAGACGTAATGATGAAAGTTAATGTAGAAAAAAAGGAAACAGAAAGAGCAGAGCCAGGCAGTGAGGTGTGACAGAGATGAATAGTCCCTCCTGCACACTGGTCCCATAAAGATTTGTATTTTGGCTTACTTCCTTTTGAATCAGCAACTTTCAGTGACATGGTAATGCTTCCAAGTTTTCTGATAGTTTCTGACACCCACATCAAATCGAAACAAACTTTGTTAGCTAGCTAAATACTGATCCGCAGAGTTCATGTAGACCTTTCGTTGTTTAACTGTGGAGCATTTCTGACCTCTTGCCTTCACCCACACCTGTCCGTTTAACTGGAAGCTTGTGTTGTTTTGGAGTTATGGCACGGGGTCGTTCGTTGGTGACGAGGCTTCTGATTAGACGAGGGGGTAAAAATCGATTCAGTTACGCATCACAATTCCTTAATAATCCTACAGGTAGTGCTCTCTAGACTATTCACACTAAGAGCGAGTTATTTTCTAAGCTTGTTTAGAAATAAATTATGGTGGATGACACTAGAGATACAAGGCTGCTCTTTCACATTTTAAATCAAATGAAGGTAGGAACCTTGGTTTCCTAATTTAAGTGGTAAAGATGGGGTTGAATATGCGCCATGCTGTTTGCAAATGGTGCTATAGTTAAAGTACTGTAGTAATACAAGTAGCACATCGGACCAGCACTGAAGCTAAACAATTTGCTAGCAACCAAAAACGAAAGCTGAACAAGATTCCTAGCTTTAAAGCTTTCATTACTCAACTTTCTTACACATTGGATTAAATATTGAATCGGGATACCTACAGAATCACAATACAAATCGAATCAACACCTACTGTAGATATAATGATAATATCATATCGGGTGATGTCTTTGTTTTGCTTCTTCATAAACTGCCAGTAGTGCTTAACTATAGGGTGTGGCAACTGGGCATGACAAGATTAGGGAGGAAATTGTTTCTAATATCTTATATCTCTCATACAGTATCACTAGGGTATGTTCTAATATCTTACAAAAGCATATTATATATTAATCTAAGATATTGTCATAGCACTGGGCCCAATGGTAATAGTGTGCAGTAGCTAAACAACATGTTTGCTGCTAACAAGCTGCTATTGGAGAGCAAGCCCCGCCCGCTGAGGGTGGGACATCCTGGAAAACATTTGAGCATAAAAGAAGTACAGGATGAGTCATTAAAAATGGCAATTATTTACTTCAGTAATGGCGTATTAAAGATTTAAAATGACATTTTTTTTAATACTTAGCTGTAACTACACAACCACTGGGGTAAGGCTTCATTTTATTTAAATTTTTTTACACTTGCAATTTACCCCACAGAGACCCAGCGGTCTAACAAACTGCTCCTATTAAAAAGTCTCACCTCACAGACATTGACCAAAAAAAAAAAAAACCCCACACACACACTTCACACAAGGTAAATACATCCAGTATGTCGTTACAGAGACAAATACATCCTTTTCACCCTGTGGTGTTCCTGATATACTGTAAGTAATTTGACATCGGCGAAGTGGCACAGATCCCAAAATAAGCACGATCACAAAGGACGTCCCCCTAAAGTCGGACTGAGGAAGAAAAAGACAAAGGGGAAATAATGCGGCACATCCATGAATAGAACACAGCAACATAAATGGTGATTTGTCCTACATCATACCGTCCCGCAGATGGAAATCATTCGTAACTCTAAACACAGAGAGCACTGGAGGGACACTCTTCTGAAGACACACTCTTGCGTTTGAAAGAATGATCACACTTTTACTGTACTGTATGTGTGATTTTACAGGAAAATAATCAACGACAGCACGTCAGGTCGTGTTGTATTCTTGTATATAAAGTTAGTTAATAAGTTGGTTCATGTTTTAATCATCACTCCTTTACCAGCCTCTTTTTTTAAAGCATATTAAAAAAAAAAAGTTTTTTTAAAGAAAAACTTAAGCCTGGATTAAACGTGTTTTAAACTATGCACACACACATACAGTAGATGATTCCAAGATGTCTTCTATTACAGTATGTTGTGTTTCTTTGGGATTTACTTGTGCACACCGTCAGAACACTTCACATCCACATGGTGCGATACTGGAGTAACGTATACTACCATGACTAAGCAAGGACGCGTCTCAAATCGCGAAATACTTATCAAATACAATGACTAACTACATTTTTGACTAAAATTGACTAATTTTACCATTTACACCTAGGGAAAAGATACCTGTTGTCAGGTATAAACCAGGTCTTGCTGACTATTACAAAGACTCCTTCCATAAATCTTAAATAAACATCCACTTCCAGACAGTTTCACGATATCAACTGACAATTGTCCATGTTCAATAACGTCTGTCCTCCTCCATACAGGTCCCTGTGGGCGAGCGAGTGTGAGAGATGTTACTTGAAAAACGATACAGGATCAGGACGAGAGCGTGAATATAAACCTGTGACTTTATTTACAGCCGGCACTTCTGTCAGAGCTGCTGTTCTACCAGAATTCAACAGCGCTGTGGTGTAATTCACTGACTTTATGTAAAACTCATTTACCTTACATGACACTACAGAGAGAACTATGAGCTAGATAGAAGGAGAGGTGCGATAAGCAAAGTACGATCCTCATCCGTAATACTAACGTCAGCTTCCTGGAAACTGTTTGTGGGCCTGATTCCACTTTATCATGATACTAAAAAAAAAAATTGAATAAATAAAATAATAATAATAATAATAATAATAATAATAAAAATATCAAAGCACACTGGTTACTAAGTTGTTAAAAAAACTGTTTAAAACCAGTTTATTTACTTGTAAAGCTGAACATCTGTAAAATTTTTCAGCTTTTTCAAATATCACCTACTGTAGGAAACTGATTCCACAATTAGAGTAACATTATCGTATTTTAAACATTACATTTCTTCGTGCTTAAGGGCTACTGTATAACCATAGAATAATACCAAAATTAAAACGTGCAAACATTGACATCTTCATTTTTGAATTTGAGAGCTTTCAACAGATTTTAGAAGTAGATTTTCTTTTCTGTCAGTCAGTGGCCGGGCACAGTCACAGCTGAATCCCCTAATATGAGTAGCTACAGTGATAGAACTCTTCTCTTTTATGATTGGACATCACCTTTGTTTTGACGAGACAACCATACTTGTACATCGGTTCCCCTTTTGTCAGGAAGACCCCGTCCACTTCTGGGTAAAAACGGGTGATGTGAGGGTAAGGGCGGTAGATGGTAGATTAGAAATCACCAGGAGCACCATGGGTCATGGACACACCGTGTGTACTGTAAGTGCTATTTCTTATTAATATCTGGATTATATAATAACTGTAGGGAATATTTGGGGCTGAATTATTATACTATCCCTCTTTTGAGAGTTTTTTTTTTCTTTTTCTGTTTTTACTGTTATGAGCCAACATGTACTGCACGGTGATGCCATGTACACTAGCACCGATTCGTGACCCATCAAGGTCAAAAACTTTGTGTTGCACACTGAATACTTCTGATGACGCTCTTGTTTCCAAGAGTATTCCAATGTTTAAAAATGCGCTTATATAAAATAGGTTTCAAGATGCATATTGTCAAGATATTTAGCAAAATGTAAAGATGTTGCTGATGTATCTTAATTGCTCACACTGATTCTGTCATTATTCCATCACGATACTTCTACGAGGCTAAAAGTGCCAGAGTCGATGTTTTAGCATTGAAAATCTAATTTTAAAACATGTGGTCTAATGAATAATGTAAAGTTATAACTTAAAAAAAAAAAAAAAAAAAACTAATTCACTGTTTATACATATTTTGGGTCATATATTGTACGTTCAAAGTGATCCCATAGGTCAATATTACTGAAAATAAAGTAAAAGGAACATCAGGAAGTCATTTTCTTTTTTCTTTTGATCTTTAGTTCAGTGAGATGATTGAACTTGCTACTAAACAAAAGAATTCTGGAATATTCCAAACACTTCACAGGGGTGAAGACTGTATTCAGGTAACAGTGTGGAACGAAAGTCCAAAACAATTCATTGTTGCCTGCGACTTCGGATTGATTTAGAATAATTTGATCTATTCAAATTATTATTCTTTTGTCCTGTAGATACAGCAAGTTGTTAATGTTTATTAAAATCATTTAGATATTAATTTAAAATGCCTAATCCTACTAAGGCTGTTGGGATATTGAAAGACATTTCCTACATTTACATGTAAGCATTTGGCAGATGCTCCCATCCAGAGCTTTCATCATTAAATATGTCCTTACACTGGTTTACTAGGTTACTAACCAGAAGTACCATCAATGAAATACTGTTGAAAAAAATTATTTACATTTAAACCTTGTTCTTTTTCCTTTCCTTTACTTACTTTTGTAAATTCAGAGATTACAATGTAATATCAGAGATGCCAAACTGGAGCGCTGTCATCTTAAATTTGTAACAAGGGTACACAAACTTTTGCTCTGAACTGCATGTGCAGGTTGTAGGTGCTGTATAAAGTTACAATAGATGTCCTAATACAACCGGCATGGTGTATTTTAGAAATAAAAACATGCGCGTGTTTGCTTATAATATGTGTCCTGAAAGGCTCTGTGTACAGTATGTGTAAATACTGTGTGTGTGTGTGTGTGTGTGTGTGTGTGTGTGTGTGTGTGTGTGTGTGTGTGTGTGTGTGTGTAAATGTGTGTGTGTGTGTGTGTGTGTGTGTAAATGTGTGTGTGTGTGTATGATCACGAGGCTAGCCAGTGTTTGAGACCTAGGCTGTCTGAGTATCACAGTGAGGCTGAGGTGAGTAAATATTTACAGCTGTGTGGCAGGACACTTGACGGAAGGTTCCCAGGACTGCAGGACGTTAAACAAGTTAAACACACTAGGAACTCCCTGCTTATAAACAGATAGCAAGGGCTACAGTACTCCCTCTCTCACGCACACACACACACACACACACACACCCCTCAGGGCATTACAACATGCAGACGGCATTCCCTCTTGCATGAATAAGCACAATGCATGAACACACCTGCATATCTCACATACACACACATACACACACACACACACACACACACACATATATATATATAGACACACACCTTTTTCCAAAACAGCAAAGAAAGAAAGAAAGAAAGAAAGGCAGCAAGCTAGAAAGGCGACTCTAAAGTCAGCATTCATCCAGTGACAAGGAACAAAGTGACAAAAAAAAAAAAAGGAATCAAATCGGAGTTTTCCGATTGAAATCATAAAGGTCACGTTGGGACTGATACGAGGGTGTGGGGGGGCTGATAAATGAGGGAAAAGGGAGGGGAGAAGGAAAGAAAACAATGCACTCATTCTCAGAAATTTTTTTCTCAATTCTGCTTCTCAGATAAAAATCAGAAAGAAAGAAAAAAAATTCCCTTTTAAAAAAATGTGTTTATGAAGGATCAGGAGCTGCTGGCACAAAGTCTAAGTGTACCTTTGAAGGGGAAAAAAAAATAATATACATTTGGCCATAATATACATGAACTCTGGATCTGATTCACAGTTAACTGTACCTATATATTTAACCCAATTTTCACTATTAGGTGCAGCATGAATGATAAAGTAACACTGAGTAACATGAATATAATCTATACTTTGTGTAATCCTTCTCGCTTGCCTGGATCCTCGCTAGCACTATTGATTTGAAGTTACTGACCGGGAGTCAGGTGCGGAGTTTTTGTGTTTTGCAAACTGTATATAATGCGATCTGTCTTCGAGCTTCGCTTCCAAACACCGATCGTTTCTCCTCAACCTGGGTGTATGAAAAAAATTAAGCGGTATCGGGGCACTTAAATGAAAGCTCATGTGCTTAATTGCCCAATTATTATTTGGCTCAAAATGGACTCGTAGCACCACTGATAATGTGTTTACTGACGGTAGCCTTACCTGGGGGTTATGCTGAGGATTAATGCGACATGCGAGCAAGAATCTGGTGTTTAAGCCATGGAATACTGCGCCACACCAGAAGCTTTGGTTGCACTGAAGATTATAATGTCAACATGATTAGAAAATATTTTTTCTTTACCGTTTTAGAAGGGCAGCGATTTGTACTGAGAATTTTTTTTCTAGGATTTTAATAATCTAATACTTCAACAGTGGCATACACCTCCAGGGTCGAGGGTTCGATTCACAGGTCTGTGTGTGTGGAGTGTACATGTTCTCCCCATCCAGGTATTACATGTAGAGACATGCTGATTAGGCAAATTGGCATTCCCATATTGTCTGTAGTGTGCGAATAAGTCTGTGTATGTGTGTAAGGGTGCCCTGCAGTGGATTGGCACCCTATCCAGGGTGTACCGCGCCTCATGCAATACAGTCTCCTGGGATAACTCCAGGCTTCCCGCAACCTTGTATGTGATAAGCCGTATAGAAAATAAATGAATGATACAGCAATGACATTGTCGTGATATATTATGAATTCATTTGTCACGACTTATTTGTCACCAAATTCCGCTTTAAAAAAA
Organism: Clarias laeviceps; assembly: GCA_030014305.1. Classification (NCBI taxonomy): domain Eukaryota; kingdom Metazoa; phylum Chordata; class Actinopteri; order Siluriformes; family Clariidae; genus Clarias; species Clarias laeviceps. Next base: position 9,045,010 of record JAQMYJ010000017.1, read on the forward strand.
GCTTTCAACACCATTTTTTGTTAGTAATTATGTAAATTTTTACATAATTACATAAATACATAAAAGGCCTGATTTGATTAACTGTAATTAATCCAAATTTAGGGGGAAAAAAAAGCCAAATAAATATGCATTGGCTGGAACACACTCAAACACACTCACTCGGATGCTAAATGCAACATTGATTTGATTGTGTTTGGAATCGACAAAATTTCAAACTTTTCTTTTTTCAAAATATTTGTAATTCCTGGAATCAGTGAATCGACTCATTTGCGATCACCCTTGAACCAGAAGTACAGTAGGATGGTGTACACACAACACAGATAAAAAAAAAAAAAAAAAAAAACAATCTCTTTATAACATAAATAATAGAATAATAATAAAATTTACCATTGCTATTTTATTATTATTGGATTGATTTTATTTTTATCCATTAGTTGTTTTTTTTTGTGTATCTTCCCTTTTGTCAGCAAGTTGATTTTCCTTTATAAACAGAGACCACAAATAGTGTCGACCCTGAACGCTGTTAGTGTTTCATCATCCAGGTGTACACACAGCGTCTCAGCCACACTGGCAATGCGTCAAAGCCCGTGCAGCCAACATGGCAGCCTGGTTGGGAGTTGCCAAGCCTGTAAGAGCAACCTGTCGGTGCTCCAAAAATAGAGAGCTGATAAAAACACAACTGAGAGCAGGGGGAGAGGTCTTAGAGGTGGAATGTCAAACTGGAACAAATACAGCAGCTTGGCCATATGAAGGTGAATTCAGGCAAGAACAGCAGGAAAGAATCGGGATAAAAACAGACCTAACCATTAAAATGTTTTCACAGTTACCCCATGCTTTAAAATCACCCCAGACATCCATAGGTTTCTATTTATTGTTCCTTTAACCTTAACAAGAAGTCTTGACTTACCCTACACACGGACATCTGATTGGTCGTAAGGGTCCCTGTTTTGTCAGAGCAAATGACCGAGGTGCACCCCAGGGTCTCGACAGAGGGCAGCGAGCGCACTATGGCGTTCTTCTTGGCCATGCGGCGTGTCCCCAGGGCCAGGCAGGTGGTGATGACGGCGGGAAGACCCTCGGGGATGGCGGCCACGGCCAGGGCCACGGCGATCTTGAAGTAGTAGATGGCGCCGCGGAACCAGGAGCCTCCGTGCACGGGGTCGCTGAAGTGGCCGATGTTGATGAGCCAAACCGCGATGCAGATGAGCGAGATGACTTTGGAGAGCTGCTGGCCGAACTCGTCCAGTTTCTGTTGCAGCGGCGTCTTCTCTTGCTCCGTGCTCACCATCTGGTTACGGATCTTGCCGATCTCAGTGGACACGCCGGTGCAGACCACGACGCCGATGGCTCGGCCTGCAGCAATGTTGGTGCCCTAAAAATCCATTAAAAAAATGCAACATAAAAGAGCTGGTTTTTTTTTTGGGTTTTTTTTTCATTCTACTGGACCTACACATACAAACTCACACTGCTCAAAAAAAATAGCTCTCTCCCTGTTCCCAGCCAGTCTTTATAGGCTGGTAGGGAAATGTCAGCCATTTCAAACATCGTACACTCGCGTACACTCATTTCACTTAATGCAGCTTGGAAACTCCTTTGGCCGTAATGTCGTTAGACATTTTTTCCCCCAGTGGACCACATTTATTAAAGGGATGATGTGTTGGAAAATGCATAAAAGCCTACTCTGAAAAGCATACACCACAAGTGCAATTTTCTAAACTAAACAGAGGCGTACTCAAAGTGATTCTGCGGCTCTGAGTGATTAAAGCACTTCAAAAGGTGTGCCCTCAACTATAAATAATCCACATAGAATGTAAGTGAACTGGGAATGGAAAAATGCAATCCTGGGTCAAGCCTGTGACAGGACCGGCATAGCGAGACAAGAAGGAACACTTACAGCAAGTCTTGTATTAATATGACATCCTAATGCTTTTTTTTTCTTCTTTCCACAAACACAAATGAGATGGAAAAAGAAGAGGAAAGATGGAAAATGAGTGATTATTATGAAATGCAGTTGTATTACAGTATGCAAGAGATCAAAGTTTTATACTGGAAAAAAAGTTGAGAACTTTTTTTTTCAGAAATCTCACTTAAAAGAGAAAATTACATGCAGAACAAACGTCCTGCCTTTTAATGCAATTTATAAATAGCAAAACTGTGAGAGAAAAATCAGTAAATAGTTGCATCTAAAGACATCTACGAACACACACATGCATGCATGTACAGTACATGCAACAGGAAGGAAGTGCTTACAGAAAATAACATGTTCTTCTTATCTTGATTGACTGCTCGTGGATCAGGCACTGGGTCAGTGTGTTTGATGACAGATACCGACTCGCCTGTTAAAAAGACGCGCGCACGCGCACACACACACACACACACACACACACACACACACACACACACACACACACACACACACACACACACA